>CM069904.1:102208688-102296178 GCA_036172215.1 Camellia granthamiana | reverse complement strand
AATTTAAGAGTTTTGAATAGAGTTTTAGTGAATTCACAGATCAAAAGAAGATGAAAAGTACTAATGGAAAGTAACAATAATTACACATGGACTAGTGTTACATAATTAGAATTTCTTTAGAGCTCTTATTTTAGAACTACCAAACATTTTTATAAAATTTTAGGTCTGCCTTCTGATTTGATCGAGAATTGAATGTTGATTATTTCATTAAGGTACCAATCGTAATGAATGTTGATCGAGAAGCAATTGCAATAGGATGGAAATGAATATTGATACTGATGGTAGAAATGGCAACGGGCCGGGATGGGGCCGGGGATTACACTCCCCGTCCCCTATCCCTGAATGTAAAAAACTCCCCATCCCCGCCCCCGATTCCGGGCGGGGAACCCATCACCCCCCGCCTCTTAACGGGGATCGGGTTTCCCCAACCTTGAAAAATCCCCGACCCTTCTTTTTCTTTCTAATCTTTACAACCAAATAAGTTTGAATCAAGTTGCATTGTTCCTCTTTCCAAAACAAAAACAACAGTGAATAAGAAACCTCAAATAGTAATTCATTTCCTATACAATTAGCTGAAACCATGAGATGACATCAAAACATCATGTTAGGCACATGTTGATGTCCATCAAACCAATTTCTCAAACTAAGAACCACCAAACCAACATCAAAATGAAAATTTGTATGAAGGGTATATTAGAATCTGTAAATTGCAAGTAGTTATAAATCTTTCAATGTAAACAACTAACACATACAAATCAATTATATCTCCATCGAAGAAACTTTAAGTCACAACTAACAAATATACAAATCAATTATATCTCAGAAACAACCAAAATACATAGATCCAAAACAAAAATCAAGCAAATCGCAACATATGTATCATAAAAATCAAATGGTATCTACAAAAAGGGATGAAGACGAGTGAGACCAGAGAGAGAGAGAGAGAGAGAAGAACAATAATGGAGACACCTTGTTCACCAGCGGCGACGCCTTGTTCTGGCCTCGATCGTTGTAGATCTAAGTTCACTTTCACTGAGATCGAAAACCCTAACCATAGCTCTCTCTCGCCGAAGATAGCGGAGGAGAAGGGAGAATCGACGGTGATGAGAGGAGGGAAAGGAGTACAGCGAAAGCGGAGGGAGAGGAGGACAGCGGAGGAGGAGGGAGATGAGGACAACGAAGGGAGGGAGATCGGCGGTGATGTGAGGGTTTTAGAGAGAGAGAGAGAGAGATGAAAGGTGGAGGCAGCCAATCTGCTTGTGTGTGAGTATGAGGTTGTGTAATTGTGTTTTAGGTTTCTTTTATATATATAAAGGGTACAATAGCAATTTCATATCAGGGGAAACGGGAACGGGGCCGGGATAGGGGCTAGGGAACGTATCACTGTCCCCGCTCTAAAATTTGTTGAGGATTCATTTTCGAATACCATCCCCGGCCCGTTGGGGGTATTTTTCGGAAAAAAATCGTTCTAATTGGGGTAGGGGGCCGGGTTCCCGTTGGGTCGGGTTCAAATTGCCATCCCTAAATGATGGTGATGTAAGCTATGTACCATCAATTGTAGCGCGTCTTTGGGTCCGATTTATAGCAAATTTGGAAGCAATTGTAATAGAGAAAGGTAATATTTGGTTTAATTTTTAAAACATGATTTGGATCAAAATATAAAAAAGTTTATTTGATTAATAAATTTTTAAAATACAATTCAAAATTTAATTTTCTCTCTTCTCTGCCCCCTTTTTTTTTTTATTATTAATAAATCAATCAATTACTTTTTCTCTCTCCTCTCACCTCTCTCCTCTCTCATCCTCTCATATTTTACATATCAATCAATCAATTTTTCTCTCTCACTCATCTATTAAACTAAAACAAAATTATAAATGATCCTAAAACTATTTTCAAAATTGATAACCAAACAAATTTTCAACTTTCAAAACTCTTTTCAACAACTTATCTTTCAACATATAACTCAAAACTCAAAACTCATTTCAAAAACTAAACAAAACGTAATTATTTTTCCAAATTATTCTTTAAAAATTCACTTATGTCCTTTTTAATTATATTAATTCTATACTCAACACTATTTAAATTATGATGAATTTGATCCACTTAAATTTTTATATAAATAATCCAGAAGAAATTATTAAAAAAGATTGATCATTATAACGAAATAAATTATGAGTTTTTAATATTGTCAATTTAGATTCTAATTTTTTTATTTGTTTTTAATTTACAACCATTTGTTTATTTTCATTCAGTAAAATTGATGAAAAAAAGAGTACTTTAGTCATTAAATTTTATATAAGTGTACATAAAATGTCTAAAATATTTCTTTCCACTAAGTTTAATAATTAAAATATTATTTTTTTCATCATGTTCACTTAACAAAAATTAAAATATGATTTAGATGAAAAAAAATCAAAAGATTAAAATTTAAATTGATAAAATAAAAAATTTATTTTATTATAAGGAACAAATCCTTTTTTTAAAAAATAATTTTTGAAATAATCCATTAAAAGACACTAAGGCTCTGTTTGCTTTGATATAAAATATTTTTGTCAAAAATATTTTACTCATTTTCCATTGTTTGGTTGAACAAAAAAGTAAATAAAATATTTTTTAAGCAAAATATGTTCGCATCATTTTCTCAAAAATGACTTACCTTTTAAAATTCCGTAAGTCGATTTTTATAGAGTTAACTCTCACTCGCTACCTTTCTAACACATTTAGCTTTTTCAAATAAATATCTTAACTCATTAAAAAGTCATAAATGACATTTTATTAAATCAAAATTGTCTTTTAAGCAATAAAAACATTTGGGTAAATTATGCTTTGCACCCTTACACTTTGCACTAAATTCCACTTTGACCCTTGCACATGAAATCATGATAGTTAACCCCCTGCACTTTTGGTTAAATCTCACTTTGGTCCCTATATATAAAATTGTGATAGTCAATCTCTTGCACTTTTGATCAAATTCCACTTTGATCCCTACACAAGTATCAATGTCCCATTTTCTGTTACTCTATTGTTTAAATCTTTAACAGGATCCAGTCATGTGATAAAAATGCGATTACGAATGAGAATATAATCAATAGAATTATAAGGGCATACACGTAGGATATGAGGCGGATTTGTGTGATAATTTTTTGTTTCTTAGTATACTAGTGAGTGTTTCTAATATTATTGAAAAATGGGTTGGTTTGCCTCCAGATCTAGACTGGGGAGTGTTATTTGGGCTTGTGGGATCCATCGCTAATCTTGT
Source organism: Camellia granthamiana (assembly GCA_036172215.1). Lineage (NCBI taxonomy): Eukaryota > Viridiplantae > Streptophyta > Magnoliopsida > Ericales > Theaceae > Camellia > Camellia granthamiana. The sequence continues at coordinate 102,292,919 of CM069904.1, read as the reverse complement.
TTCGATGATCCAAATCATTCATTTTATAAGGTTTTTTGTGTCTGTCGTCCATGAAAAAAAATTAAATTGATCGAATAATCATAATTTCTTTATTTTATTATATTTGTCTAAAAAAAATTAATAATCTATTTTAAAAATATATTTGCCGTTCATTTTTTCATAAACAAACATGATAAAATGAATAAGTTGCAATTATCAAATTGAATTAATTTTCTTTCATGAACGATATACGCAAAAAACTTTACAAAATAAACGGTTCGAATTATCAAAATAAGGAGCAAGGATCCTCTAGAGTTTTTTTTTCTTAAAGTTTACTAGAGTGGTGCATTGTGTGGTTGAGATTTAATGACAAGTCACATCAATTTTTCAGCATTAAATCTCAACCACACAATATACCACTTTAGGAAACTTTAGAAAAAAAACACTGTAGAGGATCCTTGGTGCAAAATAAGACCTATAATAAATCTCACATGCCCGAATAATATCCAAATGAGGACAGGAAGTAAGCCCAACCTTTGGGGAAAAAATTGCTATATGAACCATGAATGGGTCAACTGTAGCATGTCTTTGGGTCCTGATTTATTGCAACGTTAAAAAGCAATCACTTCAAGCAGATAGATTGGAATCTCCATGGATAAGAGAGAGAAAAAAAAAAAAAAAAAAAAAAAGTATTGAGTTATCATTCTAAAAAATTATCCCAAAGCTGACCTTATTAGACTATTTTCAAACATTTTATCAAATTTTTATTAAATTTAAATAAAAATTTGACAAAAAAATTTAATCTAATATGATGCCACAGTTAAATTTATTATTATTATTATTACTATTATTGTTTTGTGTAGGAGGTATTGTTTTGTGTAGGAGGTGGTTCAAAGCATAGTGGATCATAGCACTAAGAAAGGAAAGTGGAACATGGGGTATGGTTTGTGAATCCGTGGAAGCTGCTGTTGGTTCGTGGCTCTTGGAGAATGAGAAATTATCTAACAGTTGTGAGCTTATAAATAGGTTGAAAGTGGAAAAGATGAGGAATCAGCATCAACCAACACATCAATTTTATCTAAACTAGTTCAATTAGGAGTAAATTTCTCTTCTCTCACTACAACATATAAGAGTTTTAGAAACCAAATATTTTGGTCTCTAAAAGTGAATTTTGTTGCAAAAGACATTTAGGGGGCAATTTTCATCATTACGAGGATAGTCGTTAAAAGGTCGTTCCCAAAAAGTCAAAAACAAGACTTTTAGCGACAAAATTTTGAAAATGTCACTAATAAATAGATTTTTAGGAACAAAATAATTTGGTCTCAAAATGGTTTATTTTTTGAAACAAAAATTTGGTCTTAAAAGGATAATAATTCGTCACTAATGTCCAATTTTTGTTGCTAAAAATATAATAATGACACTTTTCGCAACAAAATTATTTGGTCCCTAAAAAATAATTTTGTCTCTAAATTTTGGTCTCTAAAACCTTAATTTTTTTGTAATGTCTAGAGTAGTTTATTATCATTAGTAGTTTTAATTCAGTAGTTCAGTAATCGTTTTTTGATTCTTGTAATCAGTAACTCTATTTTTTTCGGTAACACAGTCTTCTGTCTATTCATCTTTCTTTCTCTTTAATTTCTTTGTCACATTTTATTTTATTTCAAAACTCTACTTTCTTGTATTTCTATCCCAATTTTTACCATATGAACGTATATATATATTGAATTATATAACTCTTAAGTGCTTATCACGCAGGACAAAGTGTATTGATGGGAAACATAGATGATTTTCCCCTCTTACCCTCATTTTGTAGTCACATTTTTGTCATATGATGACTGGATCTTGTTAAAGATTTAAAAATGAAGTAACAGAAGAATGACATTGACACTCGTGTAGGGACCAAAGTGGGATTTGAGTAAGAGTGCAGGGGATTGACTGTCACAATTTCATATGTAGGAACCAAAATGGGATTTGACCAGAAGTGCAGAAGGTTGACTGTCATGATTTCATGTGTAGGGGTTCAAAGTGAGATTTGGTACAAAGTGAAGGGGTGCAAAGTGTAATTTACCCTTTCAATTTTGTTATAATGTAATCCTTCCTTATGGGTCGTTAAAATTTTAAACAGAAAAAAACCACATGCAAAAATTAGAGAGACTAAAGTAAAATTTATTTAATACATCAATAGTCTTCTACTTTCTTTTGAATTTCACTTTGATATCTCCAATCTTGCACATGATCTTTTTTCGTTCAAAATTCTAACAATAAATGACAGACTAATTTGAATTGTTTAAAAGTGTTTACGTGATCTTTTTTCTAGAGATCACACTCATCAAAAAAACAAAGTAACCCCTATGTATTGATGTAAAAGGACAAAGACCAGCTTAAAAAATATATACATACACAGAAACACAAACAAAGATCCCTGATCTCTCTTCTAACCTATCAATTTTAAGGTGGTAATCAAACATAGAAAAACGCGTTCTATAAATAACATTTTTTGCAAAAACAAATGGTACATAAATGCCAATTTTGAGCAACAATTTAACAATGACTAAAGAGCGGGAACTATATGGCCATCAAGGCCGGCCCTGAGATTTGTGGGACCTAAGGCAAACTATGAAAATGGGGCTCCTCTAATGTATATATTTTTTTTTAATAAAAAATTTATGCATAAAATGATAAGTATCCACAAAATTTTTATTTAAGTATGGCTATAATTTTTTATTCAAGTATGCCCTGAGATTTGTGGGGCCTAAGGCAAATTTTTTATTCCAGAACTATACTTCCTAGGAAACATGACTACAATCACAAACACTTCAATCCTCAAATCACAAACACTTCAAATCAATCCACAAATCACAATCCACTGATCTGATAACAAATAAATTGTAAAAAAATAATTTAATGAAACAAAATTAGGGCAAAAAAATTATTCAATTAAAACTAATAAATGCCTAGGTAAAAAAATTAGGGCTAAATTATTTATTCCACTAAAATCTAATGGATAAAGAAGGTAACAAAAAGATTTGGGAAAATTTATTATTCCACTAATTGATAGAGAAAGAATATAGAAAAAAAATTAGGGTAACTTTATTTAATAAAATTTGATAGTGAGAGAGAGAGGACTTACCATGAGAGAGTGTGTGAGAGAGAGTGAATCGCCGGAGGAGTGTGTGAAAGAGAAAGAGTGAGTCGCTCACAATGCTATGCTCTGCGTCTGCCTTCAACTTGATGTACATACTTTCGTCTTCATTTCATCACTTCGTTAAAGAGAGAGATTGAAAGCAGAAGCACACTAGCAGTGCACTGAAGTGATGTTGTATATTGTATGTATGGTTTGGGTTGGGCCCAAACACATTTTCTGTTTTTGTTTGTTTGTTTGTTTATATATATATATATATATTTTTTCATTTTAATAAATATGGGCCAAACACATTTATAAATAAATATGGGCTAAATTATACATGGGCCCAATAAAACATTTTGGGGCCCTTTAAATTGATCTTAAAAAAAAAAAAAAAAAAAAAAAAAAAGGGTTGGGCCTATAATAATTTTTAAAATTTTGGGGCCCTATTTTTGGGCCAAAATTTGGGGCCCGAGGCACAAGCCTTACCTGCCTTAGGTCAGGGCCGGCCCTGATGGCCATGTAATTTCAAAGGAAAGATACAACAAAATGATAATTCTTACACACAATCTTAGTTGGAAATATCTCACATGAACATATTTTTTATATAATACAATCTAGTCGAAGGAAGGAAAAAAAAAAAAAGTGACAGTTATTTATTCAAGCAGCTGATGAGGATGATGAATGATCATATGAACTCATAAATGAGGCAGTAAAACACAAAGCTACCACTTGTACTCTATTGGTTGACGGAGTAGCATATTGAGGAGGTAACCATTATTGGAGGACCTTGGAAGTAACCTTGATCAACAAAACAGTAAACATGCTTTAGTTCACTTTAAAAAAAGTAAAAAGTAAAAAAAATTAGAGCCAATCAAAAAGAAAAGAAAAATGAGAACATGAAATTGAGATGTTTCAAAAGAGGGAAAGATGCATTTTAGTAGAGTAATGCCATACATAAACAAATTTCTCATCAAATTTTCTTACGACGAGTCAAAAATTTAGTAGGGTCCATAATATTAATAAATATATTGAGAACTCAATGTCTTTGTATCTAGTGGTAAGAAAATCAAGTAAAAAATTTGTTTATGTATAACATTTCTCATTTTGGTAATGGATATATATGCATGGGTCAATAGGGTATGATACACACCTTTGGCTTTTATGTTGCAAAATCTCTTCCAATTTCCTAGTCTTGGTTCAACCCTTCATTCATGTATGCATTTTTTATCTTACGCAATTCACTAATAACGCTACCCATTTCCATTCGATTTGTTGGTGATGCCATTGAACATGCAACCCCAATTCTCATAATGGAAACCATGCAGTCTTTAATCCAACTTCTTGTGTTATGCTCCAATGGAATGCAAGGATCCACAATCTCCATCACCCGATTAGGCAAAGCATTCTTAACGAAGTTATGAAGATTTAGATGATCTTTAAACATAGCGTCAGTTGGTCCCTTACCTGTAAATATCTCCAGTAAAAGAATCCCAAAGCTATATACATCCCCTAGTGTGGAAGCCATTTCACCCATGCCGTACTCTGCAAATTGTCTAATGTTAGTGTGCAAATTGTTTGTAATGTTAGAGTGAAAAGCTAAGAAGCACGGGTGCGGGTACGAGTACGGTACGGGTACGAGTACGGGTACGTCGATACGGCAAAATCCCAAAAAAGTAGGGTACGGGTACGGCTGCGGTACGCCAATAAATATATATATATTTTTATTATATATGATAAAAATTATAATTTATAAAATTTATTATATATATTATATATGATCAATTATATTATATATTATACATGATCAATTATATTATATATAAAAATTTATTATATTATTATATATTATATAGATGATTATATTATATAGATGACCAATTATATTATTATATATCTTATATTATTATATATCTTATATTATATATTTGTTTTGAGAGAGAAGTCAAAAGACGAAGAGGAGAGAGGCGACGAAGAGAGCAGAGGCGAGAGAGAGAGAAAGGGGAGAGACGAAGACGATCGATCAACAGTGAGCAGAAGATCTCTTCGATTCCATCAGGTTCGATCGATCAACTATCAGGTTCGATCAACTATCAGGTTCGATCAGAGACGAAGACGATCGATGTGTTTATCAGGTTCCATCAGAGACGAAGACGAAGACAATCGATCAACTATCAGGTTCGATCTCTTCCATCTCCTCTGTCTCTCTCTCAATTCCCTCTATAGATGTGTTTATGGGATGTTTAAAGCACGAGGTTATCTCTCTCTCTATGTATACATGTAGTTTTTGAGTATTTTTTGCCCTGGAACGTACCCATGGCGTACCCCCTCCATAACCCCTCTGTACCCATGCCGTACCCAAATGTACCAGACGTACCAGACCCCTTTTGGCCGTACCCGGTACGCGTGCAGCCGTACCGGTACGCGTACCCGTACCAGGTACGTACCCGGTACTCGTACCGCAACATTTCAGGCGTACCCGTGCTTCAGAGGTGAAAAGTGAGTCCAGTTAGTTGACATAGTTGTAATCCCAATAGAAAATGTGGTATATATGATGGCCTTAATTTCGGGTATGTTTGGTTTGCATTTGGAAGATGAGTTTTAGAAAAAAATTTCTCAAAAATTGTTTGGTTTGAGTTTTTCTCAAAAAATTTCCAAAATCACTTTCTCTCTCTTACACATCAATCAATCATTTTTTCTCTCTCCTCTCTCCTTTTCAATCACTTTTTCTCTCACACACATCTACTCAAATTCTCCCAAAATATCAAATCATCCCAAATTCCCAAAAAAATAACTCTCCCAAAATATATAACCAAACAAACCAAAAAAATTTCTAAACTCTCTCCTCAAATTTTTTTTCAAAAACAACTCTCACAAAAACAAACCAAACAAGCCCTTCATCTCTGTCAATAACAATATAAGTTTTATTGAAGCAAACAAAAATTAGTCTTGCATGAAAAGTTCTGTCAGAATCAACTACACAAGTTTGAGTAAGATCTAGAATTACATAATGAAGAGTTTAAAGGGGGAAAAAAGAGAGAAAAGAAAAAAATAGAGGCGGAGGCGTAGAGATTTAACTTAGGTATTCCATAGGGCATGGCCACATTAAAGAAAGTAAACTTGAAATTGAATGGCAATATTTACACTGAGATTAAGCATGCCCACATTAAGGAAAATAAACTTACTACTTGGTTTCTTAATAGTGAGGAGGTGGAAGCACACATATGGAGCATGAAAAAAAAGGCACAAAATATGTATGAAAACAATGCTTATAAACATGCAGGAGCCCACTATTTTGTAGAACGCCATGGTTTTTTGTGCTGAAATTATTCTACCATGCAAGGTGTATATATATATATGTGTGTGTGTATATATTATTACTTTTCCTATTGCATGTTTAGTTTTTCTACTCCAAGGAAATTAAAAAGATTTTGTACCTGGAGCAACATAGCCTACGGTTCCTCTTATCGCAACTGAATTGCTTTGACCTTGTGCCACATCACTTGAAACGGTAGAAATAATCTTTGCTAAACCGAAATCTCCAATATGGGCCGTCAGCTCATCATCCAAAAGAACATTGCTTGGCTTTAGATCACCATGAATAATTGTCGACTCACAACCACAATGAAGATAGTCAAGTGCAGAGGCAATATCAGTGGAAATGTCCAGCCTCTGAATTAGTTTAAGATTTCTGGGTTCTTCTGGTTGCCCTTGGTCTCTAACTCCGACGTGATGCAACCAATTGCCCAAGTTTCCATTGGCCATAAATTCATATACCAGAGCTTTGAATTCGTTACCATGGAAATCCACACTGGAGCAAACGCTCAAAATTTTCAATAGATTTCGGTGCCTTATGGCTCTTAGTGCCTTGCATTCTGATATGAAGCTCTTAGAAGCTCCTCTGGTCTGAAGATTGAGTACTTTCACTGCAACAACCGTCTGAACGTGATCAAGAATCCCTTTGTAAACTGAAGCATAGCTCCCAAAACCAATTAGATTAGCCTCTGAGAATCCATTGGTGGCTTTGAGAAGCTCTGCATAAGAAACCCTCAAAAATTGATGTTTGATTGATGGCGTGCTAGAGGACTTCTTTTTTAAAACATGACGCCGTTGAAGAAATATAAAGAAGCTAACAAACAAAGATAAAAATATCACAAGACCTACCACCAGTAGGATCACTTTCATCTTGTGAGATAGCTTGTTGTTGCTTGATTTGGAGGATGGACAAGGAGGAAGGTCTAATTTTGCAATACCTCCACATAGATCATTATTTCCAACAACTGAAATTGCACTCCCATTTTGAAACACTCCTTGTATTGGAACTTCTCCACGTAGCCTATTAAAAGATAAATTCAACATATCTAGTTGAAGCCCGCCTAGATAACTTGGGTCTTCCCTGACAAATTGTTGTGCGAAAGGTCCAACTCTCTTAAGCCCCTCAACATTCTCAAACTTTGAGGTATCTCTCCTTCAAATGAATTGGCCTCCAAGTAAAGCCATTCGAGACTCAAACAGTTGCTTAGAGTGTTCGGAATGGGTCCTGATAATTTATTATAGGATACATCCATGTATCCTAGGTTTTTCAAAGACCCAACTTGTGATGGAAGAGAACCGGATAGTGCATTGTGATCTAACAAGAGGAATGTTGAAATGGAGGAGAGACTCATAATTTCAGTGGGTATTGAACCATTGAGATTATTTTTATAAAGGGCTAATTCCAACAAGCTATGACAATTGCCCAAACTCGGAGGTATACTTCCGTGGATTTTGTTTTCTCCCAAGTTGAGAGTAATCAATGAAGTCAAATTACCAAGCGAAGATGGAAGTTCTGTAAATTTGTTCTGGTCTAACAACAGAGATTGCAGCTTATGAAGTCTGCCAATGGAGGATGGAATAGGGCCAGCAAGATTATTCGTTGCCATTGATAAGTCAGTGAGGTTGAGGAGGTTCCCGATGCCAGATGGAATGATTCCATGTATTTGATTAACCGGCAAAATTATCACGCTAAGATATGTGGAGAGATTAGCTATGGAGTCAGGCAATGAACCTCTAAAAAGATTGTCACCCGCTTGAATAACTTCTAATCTGGTGCAATTTGTTAGAGACGAAATAAAAGTGAAGTCATCCTGCAACCGATTTTGATAAACACTTATCCATCTAAGACCCAGAAGTTTTCCAAGATCTCTCGGCATTGTCCCGCTGAAATCATTCTCAGAGAAGTCTATTGATTCAAGCTCGGAAGCATTTGACAGTGACGTAGGAAGTGTTCCAGTAAACAAATTGCCGACAATATAAAGATCTTTGAGATTAGGAAGTGTGGAGCCTATATCAGGAGGAATATTTCCTTCAAGTTGGTTAACAGCTACTGATAACGAAATGATGGTGGAGATATTGTAAAGGCCAGAAGGAACCTTGCCAGATAGGTTATTCATCGATAACAGGACAAATTTCAGGCGCCGAAGTCTAGCAATTTCCCCCGGAATCTGCCCATGCAAATTACAATCTACTAAAGAGATTTGGAAAAGATATGAGAGGTTTCCAATGAAAGGAGGGATGGTTCCTGAAAGCTTGTTTTTAGCCAAGACTAAAGTTCTAAGCCTTGACAAAGTGCCCAACTCAGCTGGGATGTTTCCAGTTAGGTTGTTGTCGACCAAGTTCAGCCATTCAAGTTTTGAGCAGCGAGAAAGGTTGTTGGGTATTCCACCGCCAAACGAATTGTTGCTGAATACTATTGTTTGTAGCCGAAACAAGCGACCCATCTCCTGTGGGATTGGGCCATGGAAGCTATTGTTTCGAAGAACGATTCTTTCGAGAAAGGAGAGGTTTCCGACATGAGGTGAGAGCGATCCAGCCAGGCCTTGCGACCTTAGCGTTATCCCAATGACTCTATCAGGATGTTGACGACTACACAAAATACCGTTCCAGTGGCAATAGTGGAGTGAATGATTCCAGGAAGAGAGGGCACCAAATGGGTCTTGAACAATTGCAGCCTTGAAGGCCACCAATGCAGCTCTATCAGTCGCATTATTTGCCATAGAAGTGGCAGCAGGGATACTGCAAAAATAGCAACACCACACAAGGGCAGTGCAGAGCACAATAAGCCACTTTGACATGATTTTTTTTTGTAATGGATGAATCGATTATTTCATCAAGATACTATATATATAATATTATAATATGAAATTTCCTAGGCTTTTTTACTTTTAAATTTTATTATTTAATATTATTTTATCTTCTTAAAATGTGAGCCGTTAAAGGAAAAAAGTTTGTTGAGACACAGATATACTCAGCCTCCGTTTGGGAAGTGGGTTGGCTTTTTGGCTTTTTGGCTTTTTTGGCTATTTTAGCCTGGGCTTAAAAGCTTGGTTTGGGAAGAACTTTTTGGCTTTTTGGCTTTTTGGCTTTTTTGACTTTTTTTGTGAGAAAAGAGTGTAATGATTATGGGTTGGATGTGATGTTTTGTTTTTTGTGGCTAAAATAGCCTATTTTGTCTTTTGTGGCTAAAATAGCCAAAAAAGCCTGGAAGTTTGCTTCCCAAACGGTGCCTCAAAGACTTGGGGTGAAGTTTACAATACGGCGATAGGATGGAAATTGATGTTGATGGTGGTGGAAGCAATTATAATTATAATAGAGAAAATTTTAGTAGGGGTGATCATGGTCCGGATTGGATCGGATTGGGATAAAATCAAGACCAATTCGTTATTTACGGTTTCTGAAAAATTAGAATCAATCCAATCCGTTTAAATCATGGAACTAATCCGAACCAATCCATTTAAATACGGATTGAATCGGTTTAGAACCACAGATTCACATAATTAAATAACAAAAAAAAAAATTATATATATAACACTTTAATTTCATAAAAATATAAACATAGTGCTATATTAGTTCCACAATAGCAACATGTTTTTTTATAATAGCGACATACTGTTTTAGAATTTAAATAACCATAAGAAAACTGGTTTCACCACAAGTATTTAGACCATTACAAATTAAAACTAAAAACTAACAAACAAAAGTAATAAAAGAAGATATTATGCGGTTTTAGGTTTGAATTTAGATTTTATATAGAATAGGAGAAGATACTATGGGGGAGGATGTATAATAAAAATATAGACTATTTGTATACGGTCCGAATCGATTCTAATCCGGAACCGTGGGGTTCAATCCGGAACCAATCCGTGGACTATGGATTTTTAATTCTTCAATCCGGAACCGAACCGCGGATTCAAAAAATCAATCCAAACCTATCAGATTGGACTGGACTGGATCGAATTACGAATTTTACGGATTCTTTTCTCATCCCTAAATTTTAGGTCTGCCCTCTGATTTGACCGAGAATTGAATGTTGATTTTTCGTCAAGATAGCAATCGTAATGAATGTTGATCGAGAAGCTATGGAAATGAATATTGATAATGATGGTGGTGGAAAGCTATGTCCCATCAATTGTAGTGTGTCTTTGGGTCCGATTTATAGCAGTTTTGGAAACGATCGTAATAGAGAAAATTTTAGGTAATATTTGGTTTAGTTTTAAAAACATGATTTGGATCAAAATATAAAAAAATGTGTTTAGTTAATAATTTTTTAAAATGCAATTTAAAATTTAATTTTCTCTCTTCTCTCTCCCTTTCTTTTATTATTAATAAATCAATCAATTACTTTTTTTCTTTCCCCTCACCTCTCTCCTCGCTCATTCTCTCACATTCTACATATCAATCAATCAAATTTTCTCTCATACTTATCTATTCAACTAAAAAAAAATTACAAATCATCCTAAAACTATTTTCAAATCTAATAACCAAATAAATTTTCAACTTTCAAAATTCTTTTAAACAACTTATCTTTCAAAATATAATTGAAAACTCAAAACTCATTTAAAAAACTAAACAAAACCTATTTATTTTCCAAATTATTCTTTAAAAATTCACTTATGTCCTTTTAATTATATTAATTCTATACTCAACACTATTTGAATTATGATGAATTTGACCAACTTGAATTTTTATATAAATAATCCAGAAGAAATTATTGAAAAAGATTGACCATTATAACGAAATAAATTCTGAGTTTTAATGTCAAATTAAATTTTAATCTTTTGATTTGTTTTTAATTTACACCATTTGTTTATTTTCGTTCAGTAAAACTGACGAAAAAAAAAGTATTTTAATCATTAAATTTAATATAAGTGTACATAAAATGTTTAAAATATTTCTTTTTATTAAGTTTAATGATTAAAATATTTTTTTTTTCATCAGGTTCACTTAACAAAAATTAACATATGATTTAGATTGAAAAAAAAAATCAAAAAATTTAAATTTAAATTGATAAAATAAAAAATTTATTTTATTACAAGGAACAAATCCTTTTTTAAAAAAAAAAAAAAATTTTGTAATAATCCATTAAAACACACTAAGGCTCCGTTCGTTTTGTTGTGAGTAAAACATTTTTTAAAGGAAAATATGTCTGCATCATTTTCTCAAAAATGACTTACCTTTTAAAATTTTGTAAGTCAATTTTTATAAAATTGACTCTCGCTCACTACCTTTCTAACACATTTAGCATTTTCAAATAAATATCTTAACTCACTAAAAAGTCATAAATGATATTTTATCAAATAAAAATTTCTCTTTTAAGCAATAAAATATTTGGGTGAATTACACTTTGCACCCCTACACTTTGCACCAAATTTCACTTTGACCCCTACACATGAAATTATGACAGTTAATCCTCTGTATTTCTGGTCAAATCCCACTTTGGTCTCTATACATAAAATCTTGATAGCCAACCCTTTACAATTTTGATCAAATCCCACTTTAGTCCCTACACAAGTATCAATGTCCTCTTTTCTGTTACTCTATTATTTAAATCTTTAACAAAATCTAGTCATGTGATAAAAATGCGATTACGAAATGAGAATAAAAGAGAAAAATTATTCATATTTTCCACAAATACACACTTATCCTATGGGATAAGCATGTGAGAATTATATATTAGGGTAAATTACACTGACACCCCCCTAAGGTTTATATTTATTACAGTTCTTCCCTCACATTTTGAAAATTACATCTCCCTCCCTGAGATTTAAAGTTTCATTACAGATTCCTCCCTCAGTAATTTATTTTTTTTAAATACCAATTTTGCCCTCACTGGGTAAATTACATTGACACCCCTCACATTTTAGAAATTACAATCCTCTCCCTAAGGTTTAAAGTAGCATTACCAATTGCCCTTCGGTTAGTATTAGTTGGAAAAAAAATATTAATTGGAAAAAAAATTATTTGAAAAAAATTTTTGTTAGTAAAATTTTTAAATTTCTGTTTAAAGTAGCATTACCAATTTACGTTTTTTTCTCAAATTTACAAATTGAGACAACCATTTATAAACCACAAAAATTATCAAACAAGTTTTTATGACAGTTTTTAAAATTTTTGTAAATATAAATTGAAAACTGAAAACGAAATAGTTACCAAACAAGCTTCATATGGTAAAAATGTCGTAAAATTAACAAATAATTAATTAAGTTACTAACGTAAGAAATGACTTATCAAAAGATTCTTAGGCTATGCATAATTTGATTTTTAGAAACTTTTTTTTTAAATTAAAAATTAATTTGGTTAAGAAATAAAAAATAAAAAATAAGTGGTAAGTGGAGTCACAATGAGTGGTAAGTAGAATTAGAACAAATGATATGTATTGTGCTTATAAATGGTAAAAACTCAATGATATTCTACTTACTACTCAATAGAAATTCACTTACTACTCTATAATAGTTTACTTACTACTTAATTAGACTCCACTTACTATTCCATCAGACTTGACTTGTTACTTAATGAGATCCTATTTACTATTGAGTGATAAGTAGAATCAGAACAAATGTTAAGTAGAGTCATAATGAGTGGTAAATACATCCAGAATGAGTGGTAAGTATTGTATTTATGAATGATAAGTATTATCTCAATCAATTGTAAGTATTGTCACAATTAGTTGTAAGTCAATTAAACTGATTATTTATTACTCCATCAAATTCGACTTACTATTCAATCAAACATGACTTACTACTCAATAAAAATCCACTTACTATTACATTAGACTTGACTTACTACTCATTTAAAGCTCACTTGCTACTCATTGAGACTTCACTTATTACTCCATCAGACTTGATTTTTGTAAATTAGGTATATGTGGTGGTAGTAATGGTAAGATAATTGAGGTGATGGTGATGATTATTCCATCAAACTTCACTTACTATACAATCAAACCCCACATTTCTTAATGAGACTCTACTTTCTACTCCATCATACTTCACTCACTACTCAATAAGACCCCACTTACAACTCAATGAAACCAAGTTTCATTTATTGCCATTAAGAAGATAAATAAATAAATAAATAAATAATCGTATTTCATAAAATGTACATGGGCATGATTTGAATTGATTATCACTTACCACTTTATTATACTTCAATGACTCCACTTACTATTTTATTCCTCTTTACTTAGCATTTCATTCAACTATACTTACTAGTTAAAAAGACTCTACTTATCCGTTTGTTAGACTTAACTTACCACTCAAATATGCCTCACTTATTACCATTTAAAATAGACTTCACTTACTACATTGCTCTTGGCTTATTATTTTATTCAATTATACTTACTAGTTAAAAAGACTCTACTTATCAGTTTGTTAGACTTAACCTACCACTCAAATAAGTCTCATTTACTACCATTTAAAATAGACTCCACTTACTACACTGCTCTTAGTTTACCATTTTTATTCAATCATACTTACTAGTCATAAAGACACTACTTACCAGTTTGTTAGACTTAACTTACCACTCAAATAAGCCTCATTTACTATCACTCAAATAGACTCCACTTACTACTTTATTACTCATTGCTTACCATTTCATTCAACTATACTTACTAGTTAATGACACTCCACTTACCACTTAAATAAATCTCACTTACAACTTGACTGAACCCCACTTACTGATGAATGAGACTCATATAATTCACATGTGATTACTAAAAATGATTGATCATGATATTAGTACATATGACTATTCACCATTCAAATAATTAAACATGACACTAGTACATGACTATTCACATGTGACTATGAACAATGATTAACATAATACTTCATTACTTTTGATTTACCATTTCATTCAATCATACCTACTAATCAGTGAGACTCCACTTACCACTCTTTTACACTTCACTTACCATTTAAATAAATCACACTTTCTACTCAATGAGACTCTCCTTATTACTTTATTAGACACTCATTTAAGCCACACTTACTACTCAATCAGATTATACTTACTACTTTATCAAACTTGATTTATTACTCATTTAAACAATACTTACTATTTAATGAGACTCCACTTACTACTTTATTAGACTTTACTTATCAATCGTTTAAACTAAACTTAAGACTACATTTACTATTTCATCAAACTTGTTTTTTTTTTTTTTTTCTTACCACTTAGAATCTCATAATTTTTCTTTTAACTAAGTGAAATGTTGTTCCAACAAAACATAAAAATTTATAAATTCAAAATATAATAGAAGTGAAAGTAAAAAGAGAGAGACTTACCTAAGGAGTTCCAAATCAACAACAATTCTATCTTTAAATCTTCAAAAGTTTTAGAATGAACATCAAATTTTGTTTATGGAATCCTCAAATGAATTTGAATTTTTTTTTTATATTTTGTTAATCATATTTCTCATTAATTTCATTTATTGTGGTAGATAAAAAAGATACTAGGTTTCTTTCATTGCCATTAAGTAGATAAATAAAAAAAATCATACTCCATAAAATGTAAAAAAATATAATAAAATTTATAAATTTCATATTTATTTTGTACATTTTTTTGTTTTTTTGTTTACATTCTATTTTATAAATTTTATATTTATTTTAGAGGTTAGGTGCATTTTATTAATGTTTGAATGATAAGTGTAATTATGTGAAATAGTAAGTACAACCATATCAAATAGTAAGCATGTTTAGTTGTTGTAGTAAGTTGAAAACCACACATTTAAACCATACTTACTATTTTATCAGACTTACTTACCACTCATTTAAACCACACTTACGACTCAATGAGACTTTACTTTTACTTTATTAGACTTAACTTACCAGTCATTTAAATAACACTTACTACTCAATGAGACTTTACTTACTACTTTATCAAACTTGACTTATTACTTAAACAATACTTACTACTCAATAGGACTCTACTTACTATTTTAGTAGACTTGATTAATCAATCATTTAAACTAAACTTAAGATTGCACTTACTATTTCATCAAACTTGATTTTTTTTTTCTTACTGCTTAAGTCTCATAATTTTTCTTTTAACTAGGTGAAATGGTGTTCCAACAAAACATTAAAATTTATAAATTCAAAATATCATGGAAAGTTAAAGTAAAAAAGAAAGAAAGATAGAGACTATAGAGATATAGATTCTTACCTAAAGAGTTCCAAATCAACAACAATCTTATCTTCAAATCTTCAAATATTCAAAATTTTTAAAAATAAACACAAAATTTTGTTCATGGAATCCTCAAATAAATTTTAAATTTTCCTATATTTTATTAATTATATTTCGCATTTATTATTTTTCAAGTGTGGTAAATGAAAACGAAACTAGGTTTCATTTATTGCCATTAAGTAAATAAATAAATCATATTTCATAAAATGTAATAAATTATAATAAAATGTATAAAAGTCACATTTATTTTTGTATATTTTTTCTTAAATTCTATTTTATAAATTTTATATTTATTTTGGAGGTTTTGAAAATTTATTATAACTTAATTTTTTTTAGTTTACTTGTTACTTGAATAGCAAGTTAAGTGCATTTTATTAATAATTGAACGGTAAGTATAGTTATTAAAAATAGTAAGTATAATCGTGTCAAATAGTAAGTGTACTTAGTTATTGTAGTAAGTTGAAAACCATTTTTTGGTTTTAAAACCATTGAAAGCTACCTTGTTTTTTACGAAACTACCTTTCTTAACCTGGTTTTAATTATTATCAATCAATGATTAGATTTATTTTACTTTTAGATCTAATGATCCAAATTTATTTATTTATGGTACATGAAAACCACCTTCATGTATGATAGAAAAATCCCACCACACAAGGGCAGTGCAGTGCAGTGCAGTGCAGAGCAAAGAAAGCCACTCTGATATGATTTTTTTTATTTTTTATTTATGATGAATCGATTATTTTTTCAGGGTAGTATATAATATTGTAATATGAAATTTTATAAGTCTTTTTAGACCTCGTTTGGAAACATAATATTTTTTTATAATTTTTAAACTTTTCACAAAAAAATATGTAGAAAAATAAAGAGAGTAATATGACAATTTATACTTACCAAAAAAAAAAAAATGACAATTTATAATTATTTTTAAATTTTTTTAACTGAAACTGAAAATTTTCGAGACCTTTAGGCCAAGTTTGGGAAATTTAGAATAAGTGTACTTTTTGACTTTTCTTGTATTATGTGTAGAAAAAGTAGAGAGGAGATGTTGATTGATGTGACCCAAAAAAGATAAAAAGATGAAATAAGTGCACTTATATTGGGTACCCAAACAAGGCCTTAGTTTGGTCTATAATCGTCTTAAAATGTGAACCATTTTAAAAAAAAAAAAAATGGGTTCAAGCAGAGATACTAAAAGACTCCAGTGAAGTTTACAAGACAGAAGTGTCCCCATCTTCTAAAGAAAAAAATTTGCAATAATGGACCAAGGCCGATGTAAAATGATCAGATAAAAATAAAATAAAATAAAATAAAAAATTAAAAGATCTCAGTTTTTTATTGAAACTGTAACATTGAAAGACTTGGTGAAGTTTCGGCACTAGGATGGAAATTAATCTTTCATAGTGACCAGTGACTAATGGGTCAATTGTAGCCTATCGTTGGTCCATTATAGAAACTTTGGGAAAAAATCAATTCAAGTGGATTGGAATTACTATTTATGACCCATGATTCTGTACTACTGTGGTATGTTATCCAACTCTCTTAATAAAATTTATGAGTTCAAGTCCTATGTGAGACATTGAGAATGATCTCTTTGCCCTTTCACCTTAGATCTAGATTAGAAGAGATCCTAACGAGTCAAAAAATAGAAAATAAAAAAAAAAAAAAACTTTACCTTTGATTGGCATTCAACTCATTAAAAATTTGTTTAATATTGATAAATAAAAAAAATAATATTTTAAGAGTCTCTAACATTATTCATCTATTGTTGTCGATATTTAATCCATAAACACGTTAGTGAAGAGAGAGTCTCAAAAGATCTCTTAAACGGATCAATAGATTCAAAATATCAAGTGGACCAAAATTAATGTTTTCGGTAAAACAGTAATGTAACATCATCATTAATATAGATTTAAGCTCTAATAGACCAAAATCAATGTAATTTTCAGACACAATATTTTTTTTTTTTATAAAAATCTCAATTTTTGTTGAAACAATGACACTGAAAGACTTGGTGAAGTTTGCAAGACTGGACCGCACTAGGATGGAAATTAATCTTTCATAGGCCTCGTTTGGTATAACTGTTAAAACAGATTATAGATTATGACTTTAATCAGAAGCTGTTAATCAGTTTAGTGTAACTGTTGGATTATAGATTTAAGTTGCTGAGTATTGTTTATTAACTAAGTTGTGAATTAGCTTTTTTAATTAACTTTTATTTTTTGTTATTCACTACTTGTTTACATTTCTCATAAATAATAATATTAATAATAATCTATAGTCCATTTGAGTCATTTTCTATTTTTAAAAAAATAAAAAATAAAAAAATCTAAGAATATAGCCGTAAATTAACATGTCTGCAGCAGAAGTTGATAATTGGAAACAACTGGTGAACAGCTTCTTAGAATCAACTTTTTTGAGTTAAAATAAGTTGTTAGAATCAGAAACTGTTTAAAATAAGGGTGTCCTGCAGTTCCCGCCTGATCAGGGTCGAAATTGGAGTGCAGATCCTCTCTTTGGATATCTCTATTGGCTCTCTATTTTGTGGGTTATTGGGCTTATTTTTAGGGTCAATTTTGATAATTCGAACAGTTTATATTTTATAATTTGTCAATTATATCATACCTATAAAAAACCACATCAATTGAATTTCGAAAACTATGTGTTCAAATCATCGAACTAAAAGTTTTATTAAAAAATAAAATTGTTTGTTAAATTTTTTTTAATAAATGATTTTTTGTTCGATGATTCGAACATGTAGTTTTTAATATTTAATTAACTTGATTTTTTACACTTATAATATACTTAATAAATTTTAAAATATGAACAATTTAAATTATTAAAATTAAACTAAAAAATGAGCCCAATGACCCACCAAGTACATAGCCAAATAGAGAGATCTATCCGAAAATTGGGTTGGTTGTTTGAAATATTGGACTGGTTTTGGGAAACGGTGGGCTGGTTCTGGTTTTATAATTACCATGTCCTTTGATGACCTTATTTATTTATTCAAACTCCCACTAGCATGATCAGCGGAGCTGGGTGCGGTATGGTGAGAGCAATAAGAGTAAAATTATAAATTAAATTGTAGATTAATAGGTTGACCGATTAGTAAATTGTGATTTGAGTAGTTTTAGACGGATTAAAAAATATTATAACTAATTATTAAACTTTTGCATAATATATAATACTAATTTATATAATATTTTCATATATATATAATACAGGCTAATTTTACATAATATTTTTTATATTTATAACTACTAATTTATAATAAATTTCACATCTTAAATTTATTTTACACTCATTTTTATTTTGATATTTTATTATAAGTTAAAAAATATATATGTATTAATTATAGCGGAATGGAGTTGTTTCGAAAGCGGATTATAAATTTCAAAGTTTAAACCGCGGTTAGCGGATAGAGCGGTGCGACTTAATGTGGATTGGTGCAGTTTTAGCGGATTCGACAGTATTTTTCGTAGCCCTACTATTCAGTATGGCCTGTTTTGGGAAGCTAACTTTTTTAATTTTTAACTTTTTTTGAGTCACATTACCTTATTTTTTTATATATTTTTCAAAAAAAAAAAAAAAAACTAAAAAAAAATTAAAAAGTCAACTTTTAAATGTGACTCAAAAAAACAACCCTATATATGTATGCGGAGTTGGCTTGGGGGAGAACGTCAAATTGTTCCTATACATGGCACTTGGTGTTGGTTCGACTCCCTTCTACTGTGCAAGTCCTGACTTAATTGGAGTTTGTATTGAGGGGTCGGTGTAAACTCTTTAGTTATAGTCTCTCGTCCATAATAAACAATAGGATAACTTGATGATCTCGACACAGGCGTTGCCTTAGACTTGCGGAAGGATGTGAAGATTTTTCTGTTACAAATAATAATACATAAAAAAAATAAAATAAATGGTGAATGTAGTGTGTGCGCGCATAATTTTTGCTGCAAACCGTGGGCTATTTGGTTTATGGGCCCATTGGTTTTTGGGATTTAGTTGGTGGTTACAGCGGACCATCTCTGCCCTCACTATTCGTTTGCAAAATTTAGTTTTAGCTCACTGGATTTGATGTCGATTTTATTGGGCTTTTTGTTTTTCGGTTGACAATAAGGTTGCAAACGAGCTAAGTCGAGCCGAGCTTTAGTATGTTTAGACTTGTTTATTAAGATTTTAACGAGTTCGAACTCGAACTTGAGCTTGAGTTGAATAAAAATTTAACGAACCGAGCTTAAGCCGAGTTGGCTTAGGCTCGACTTGAGCTCGAGCCTCTTCACGAGCCAAAAAGTTTATAAATTCATACTTGCATGTGAGACTAAAGTTACAATTAAAATTTTGATTATACAATTATATATACAATATATATAAATATACTTAAAAAAGTCCATATTTTACTAAAATAATAATATTTACTACCACTATTATATAAATGTACTATCTATAGTTAACTATTATTTACATTTATATTTTTTAAATATATAAATAGTATATTTTTCTTATTTTTTTTACATATTTTTATATTATTTATATAAATAATAAATATTAAACGAACTAGCTAACGAGCCGAACTTTAAAATGTTTGGACTTGTTTATTAAAAATTTAACGAGCTTGAGCTCGAGCTCGAATGCAAAAAACAATTAACGAACTAAGTTCGAACGAGCTCTTACCGAGCCGAGCTCGAGCCTGTTCACAAACGGCTCTATTCATTTGCAGCCCTAGTTGACAACCTGCACGTGTTCATGTGATCCTTACTAGAGCTGGTTCTCTGACCCCTTCCGGTATGGAGTGAGGACGCTGCCATGAGGAATGGAGGTGTGGAATTAGCCGTGGTTAGAACTGGTAGATGTATGGTGAGTTAACGGATTTCGATTGGCTCTTTTTTGTGGATTACCAGTCTTTCGTGTGGCTATGTTTTCTATGTTATGGGAAGACCTTCTGGAGATTCACGGGTTTATTCACATCCTTCATTGTGCTTTAACTGGGGAGTTCTGTGAGCCATATCTTTCCCTTCGATATAGTTTGGTTCAGTGGCTACGGCTATGAGGAAGCGGGTGCTTATTGGGTTCCTATTTTCTCTTCAGTAGAGACTGGGAGGTGTGGGTTATCTGTGTTTTGGGTGGGTTTTCGGTGGTTAAAAGTGGTTCTTGATGGGCTGTAGGATTAACCAGCATACTTTCTACCTACCACTCTGTTGACTTGTTGCTTCACGTGACACTTTCTGTGGCAATTCTTAGACCACTTCCAGTATGGGAATTGAGGCCTTTGGGGAGGAACTAGGAGCTTCGAGTTCACTGGTTGGTAGGGATGTGGTGTGTCTGGTTTGATTCTACGATCTATTAGTTGTGTTGCTATGTGGCTTGTACCTTTTTGCTTTCGTGTTTATTTAGTTGAAATTTGCCCATATATCTCTCTCCAGCTTCCATCTATCTCTTTGATAATCGGTGCAACTAGGAAATGTTGATACATGGGCAAATGCCTTTTAATATGTAGGGGACATTGTGGAATGTGCAAGGATTGTTCATATTTGTTTGAGGATATTTAATGTGCACATCTCCACCCTATCTTAGGGGGTGGTGTAGAATTTTGTTTAGGATTGTAAGAACAAGTTGGGTGGTATGTCTCTTGTAAACGTGTATATTTTATTGTCTTTATTTTATAACTTATTTATTCTAAAATTTTTTTTTTTTAATTTTTTATTTTTGCTATGGGCCACTAATGGGTCAATTGTAGAAGCTTTCGAAGAAATCAATTCAAGTAGATTGGAATTAATATTTATGACCCATGACTCTGTACCACTATGGTATGCTGTCCAACTCTCATAGTAAAGGTTATGAGTTCAAGTCCTATTTGAGGCGTTGAGAATGATCATTTTCCCCTTTTGTCTTAGATCTAGATTAGAGGAGATCTTAACGAGTCAAAAAATAGAAAATAATAATAATAAAAACTTTACTTTTGACTGGCATTCCACTCGTTAAAAACTTGTTTCATATTGATAAATGAAAAAAAAATGATATTTTGAGAATTTTTGACATTACTCAGCTACGTCGACATTTAACCCATAAACACGTTAGTAAAAAGAGAGCTCCAAAAGACCTCTTAAACAGATTAATAGATTCAAAATATCAAGCGAACCGAACCAATGTTTTCAATAAAACGGTAATATCACATCATCATTAATATAGATTCAAGCTGTAATGGACCAAGGCCAATGTAAAAAGATCATCAGACACAAAAATAAAAAATAAAAAATAAAAATAAAATTATAAATTATAAAGATCTCAGTTTTTGTTGAAACAATAACGCTGAGAGACTTGGTGAAGTTTACAAGACGGCACTAGGATGGAAATTAATCTTTCATAGTGGACCAAGACCAGTGTCTTCTAAGAAACAATTGCGATGGACCATCAATGGGTCAATTGTACATGTCTTTGGGTTCTTATTTACACTTTTGTTGTGGACCGTACTCTCCTATACAGCTGTTGTTATAAACTTTCAACCCATAAATACGCTTAAGTAGGAAAAAAGCCCCAAAAGGGAAAATTATACAATGATCCTGATGCAAATTCATGCGGTCTATCAACTTACCTTTTATTGGTTGAAAGAGTGGGATCCCCTATTTTATTGTACGCTACATAATTAATGTAACACAGTGAATGGTGTGAAATATTACTTCAAAACTACCAAATTGTTGGGTATACCTCCTTATTAGAGTGTGGGACCCAATGGTTTATTAAAAGAGTTTTAATTTGATTTAGTGTTAATTATAATATATTTTTATATATTATATTTAATTTGTGGAGACCCAATCTAATTTGGAAACAACTAAGGTTTGATAATAAATCCTAGATTCACAATATTTTAGGGTTTGTTTTTGCTCATCTCGAGGAGAAGAGAACGGCTGCTACACATACTCCACTTTGGTGAAATCAATTATTTGGGTGTGTGAAAAGTGGAATTAATTTGGGTGGTTCTTTGCTTCGTTTTCGGTGTTGATTTGGTTCATTATTTTGGATCTTCTACAACTCTAGTTTTGAAGATTTTTGTTCATCTATTTGGTGAGATCTTTCCTCTTGTTTATTTGTGATTATTTGGAATTCACCTAAGGGTAGTTTTGTGAGACCATTAGTGTCTCGTTTGTAATCGTTTGGAACTTATTTGGTTGATAGTGGAATCGGATTTCGATCCCGTGGACGTATCTCATATTGAGGGAACCATGTAAAATTCTTGTGTTGCTTTTGATTTAATTTTTCGCATTAGTTTTATTCCCATTGATTGATTTACTTGTGGGGAATCATAGATTTTCCCTAACAACTGGTATCAGAGCTTACGGTTTATTTGGGTTTATTTATTTGTGTAAATCAATGGAGGGGAATGTGGGTCGTATGTCTAGCTTCAATAGAAGTAATTGGGTAACTTGGAAAACTAAAATGGAGGACATATTATTTTGTAAAGATTTGTATGGACCCATTGAGGGTGATAGTGGCAAACCCGAGAGTATGAAAGATGATGAATGGAATAGGCTTAATCAAAAAGCCGTTGGTATTATCTGTCAATGGATTGATGACAGTGTATTTCATCATGTTGCTACTAAAACTTCGGCACATGATTTATGGAAAAAATTAGAGAGCCTTTATGATAAAAAATCAGCGGGTTCCTCTCATTCAGAAACATTTGTTGTGAGAGGCCGAAGTAAAACAAGGGGGAGAAGTAAGACTACTCATGGTCGTGATTAAAAACCGTGACAAATCAAAAGATGGTTCTTTTTCAAATAAAGACATTGAGTGTTATTATTGCCATGATAAAGGGCACATGAAGTAGGAATGCCGAAAAGTCAAGAACAAGGAGAAAAGGCATGACAAAAGTGTGGATAAGAAGCAAGAAGACACTACTGTAGTTACTACCGATGATCTCATGGTCGTTTGTGAAGATGATTGTATCAATTTTGTAGGCCAAGAGAGCAATTGGGTGATTGATTCCGGTGCTTCTTTTCATGTGACTTCTCGAGTTGATTTCTTCACTACCTACATCGAAGGAGATTATGGTTTTGTTCGAATGGGTAATGAAGGTTTGTCCAAGATTATCGGCATGGGTGATGTTTGCTTGGAAACAAATTTGGGCTGTAAGTTGTTGCTTAAAGATGTGAGGCATGTTCCCGACATTCGCCTCAATTTGATCTCTACTAGGAAGCTAGATGATGAAGGCTTCAACAACAAAAAGCTCACAAAGGGTTCTTTGGTGGTGGCTAAGTGCAAGAAGACTCATACACTTTATTCGATGCAAGGAAAAATTTGTAAAGGTGTTGTCAATGCACTTGAAGATGATACTTCTACCGAATTGTGGCACAAGCGGCTTGGCCATATGAGTGAAAAGGGGTTACAAGTATTGTTCAAGAAAGAGTTTCTACCCGGTTTGAAAGGTACACATCTCAAAACTTGTGTTCATTGTTTGGCGGGTAAACAACATAGAGTTTCTTTTCATAAAAATGTTGGTTCTAGAAAAGAAAATGTTTTGGAGTTGATTCATTCGGATGTTTGTGGTCCTTTAAAAGTTAGAACACATTGTGATGCACTTTATTTTGTTACTTTCATTGATGATTATTCAAGGAAAGTTTGGGTTTTTCTACTAAAAACTAAAGACTAAGTTCTAGAAGTATTTAAGCATTTTTAGGCCATGGTTGAAAGAGAAACAAGGCAGAAATTGAAGTGCATCCGATCAGACAATGGTGGTGAATACATTGGGCCATTTCATGAGTATTGTCGCAGCCAAGGTATTCGGCACCAAAAGACAGTTAAGAAGACTCCTCAACAAAATAGCGTTGCCGAGAGGATGAACCGCACCATTGTGGAAAAAACAAGGTGTTTGCTTTCACAAGTTAAATTGCCAAGATCCTTTTGGGGTGAGGCATTGAGGACAATGGTTGACGTGATCAATTTGTCTCCTTACTATCCTTTGAATGGTGATGTTCCAGAAAGAGTTTGGACCGGTAAAGATATATCTTATGAGCACTTGAGAGTGTTTGGTTGCCGAGCTTTTGTTCACATTCCAAAGGATGAGAGGTCCAAGCTTGATAGTAAGTCAGGACAATGCATTTTTCTTGGCTATGGGCGTGATGAATTCGGGTATAGATTGTGGGATCCGGTTGACAAGAAAATCATTCGAAGCTGTGATGTTGTGTTTTTTGAAGACCAAACAATTGAAGATTTTGGCAAAGGTAATCAACCGGAGCCAAAAACTAGTGATCTCATTGACATGGATCCATCTCCTTCATCTTCGGTGGATGATGAACATGGGGGAGATGTGCAGCCACCTATTGAAGATGTAGAGGATGATGCTAATCCTAATGAAGTTGAGCCAGAAATTGAGGAAGAGCATCTAACTCAAGAACCGCCACCACAACTTGAGTTGAGGAAATCTACAAGGGACCGACAACCTTCAAGAAGTATCCTCCCAATGAATTTGTGTTGATTTCCGATCAAAGGGAGCTTGAGAGCTACCAAGAAGCAATTGAGCATGCAAAAAAAGGTGATTAGAAAAAGGCCATGGACGAGGAGATGAATTCCTTGCTTGAAAACCAGACTTATGATTTAGTGAAGTTGCCTAAAGGGAGGAAAATTATGAAAAATAAGTGGGTTTTCAAATTGAAGAATGATGGCAAGAATCTGAGGTACAAGGCACGTCTTATTGTGAAAGGTTTTGGGCAAAAGAAAGGTACTGACTTTGACGAGATTTTCTCACCGGTTGTAAAGATGTCTTTTATTCGGGTTGTACTTGGCATGGCTGCAAGTATGAACCTTGAAGTTGAGCAACTTGATGTGAAGACCGCATTTCTTCATGGTGATCTTGAAGAAGAAATTTACATGGAGCAACCGGAAGGTTTTGTGGAGAAAGGGAAAGAGAAATTTGTTTGCAAATTGAAGAAAAGTTTGTATGGTCTCAAGCAAGCTCCGCGGCAATGGTACAAAAAATTTGATTCTTTCATGATGAATAATGGTTTTTCTAAAACCACTTCGGACCATTGTGTCTTTGTGAAAAATTTTTCGGATGGCAAATTTATTATTCTTTTGCTTTATGTTGATGACATGTTAATTGTGGGTCAAGATTCTACCATGATAAACAGGTTGAAATTGGAGTTGAGTAAGTCTTTTGCTATGAAAGATTTGGGACCGGCAAAGCAAATACTTGGTATGAAAATTGTTCGTGATCGCAAAGAGGGGCTGATTTGGTTGTCTCAAGAAAGCTACATTGAGAAAGTCCTTGAGAGGTTCAACATGAATAAAGCAAAACCGGTTGGTTGTCCACTTGCGGGTCACTTCAAGCTTAGTTCGAATCAATGTCCTACAAGTGAGAAAGACAAGGAAGAGATGTTGAAAGTTCCTTATGCTTCAGCAGTTGGTTCTTTGATGTACGCTATGGTTTGTACAAGGCCGGATATTGCTCACACGCCGTTGGTGTAGTGAGTCGTTTTCTCTCTAATCCGGGTAAAGAACATTGGGCAGCGGTAAAATGGATTCTGAGGTATCTTCGAGGGACTTCGAAGGTATGTTTGTGTTTTGGAGATGGTAAGCCGGTGCTTGATGGGTTCACAGATTCTGACATGGCCGGTGATATTGATTCTAGGAAATCTACTTCGGGGTATTTGATGACTTTTGCAGGGGGAGCTGTGGCATGGCAATCTAAATTACAAAAATGTGTTGCTCTCTCAACTACCGAAGCTGAATTTATTGCTATTACGGAAGCTTGCAAAAAAGAGTTATGGTTGAAGAAATTTTTGCAAGAGTTGGGTTTGAAGCAAGAAAAGTATGTGCTTTATTGTGATAGTCAAAGTGTTATTCACTTGAGCAAAAATTCTACTTTTCATTCGAGATCGAAACACATTGATGTGAGATACCATTGGATTCGTGATGTGTTAGATTCGAAATTGTTACAACTCGAAAAGGTTCACACAGATGATAATATTTCGGATATGTTGACAAAGACTTTGTCGAGGGATAAACATTTGAAGTGTCGAACTTTGGCGGGTATGGTTGATGTCTCCACCTAAGTCGGTAGGGGGAGAATTGTTGGGTATACCTCTTTATTGGAGTGTGGGACCCAATGGTTTATTAAAAGAGTTTTAATTTGATTTAGTATTAATTATAATATATTTTTATATATTATATTTAATTTGTGGAGACCCAATCCAATTTGGAAACAACTAAGGTTTGATAATAAATCCTAGATTCACAATATTTTAGGGTTTGTTTTTGCTCATCCCAAGGAGAAGAGAACGGCTGCTACACATACTCCACTTTGGTGAAATCAATTATTTAGGTGTGTGAAAAGTGGAATTAATTTGGGTGGTTCTTTGCTTCGTTTTCGGTGTTGATTTGGTTCGTTATTTTGGATCTTCTACAACTCTGGTTCTGAAGATTTTTGTTCATCTATTTAGTGAGATCTTTCCTCTTGTTTATTTGTGATTATTTGGAATTCACCTAAGGGTGGTTTTGTGAGACCATTAGTGTCTCGTTTGTAATCGTTTGGAACTTATTTGGTTGATAGTGGAATCGGATTTCGATCCCGTGGATGTACCTCACATTGAGGGAACCACGTAAAATTCTTGTGTTGCTTTTGATTTAATTTTTCCGTATTAGTTTTTATTCCCATTGATTGATTTACTTGTGGGGAATCATAGATTTTCCCTAACACAAATAACCTCTTCCCCAATGAAGACTTATTGAACAAATCAATAGATTCATCTTTGCTACACGAATAGATTGGAACCAAAAAAGAAAACGTAAATAAAGAAAATTATGAGAAAATGAAATTTAAATCTTTGGAGGTGGGAAAGGGGTTGTGGTACACTGCTCATCTTTGGCTTTTATCTTGCAAAAATTGTAATTGAAATGTTTTGTAAAAGGCAATAGTTATTTTTATTCTTAAAATTTTCATGGTTTACTTAATTTTTTTGAGAAATATTTGAGATTTTAAATTCACGATGTGACAAGATAAAGGAGGTGGGCTCTATATAATTGAGAGTGATTATTTGATAATTTTGAAGTAATACTTTTGACATTGGCGGAGGGGGTGGCTACAATGCTGTGTCCCCTCCAAACATTCTCAAAACTTCATTAACATATGGTGTATTGCTGGCTTAGTTGGTAACTGGATTAGAGAACTCATCTGATATGATGTTTGATAGCTGAAGTAAATTGTTTATTTTTTTGAAATTAAAATCTTCATTCCAATTCATTTGTTTAAGGATATTGAAACAAAAGTTTTGTAAATCTTTTAACTTAGCTGTTTGCTCAGCTAATTTGTTGGCCAGAACTCCCATGTGTTTTCGAAATTTCACTTTGTTATCTACAATTTGAGTTTTCTGAACACCATTGAGTTTTGTATAAATTTCTCTAAATATACCAGGGTTGAAAAAATCTTTTATTTTAGATTCATCTGGTTTCGATGTCTGAATATTAGTTAGAACTGGGTTAGTTCTCATTTGATAAAAATTATTTTGATAAACAGGCATAGCTGATGCACTGTAAAAAGCTTTTTTAGCTTTGGTCATGCTATCATAGGATTTAAAACTTGCTCCTAGAAATCTGCAAACTTGCTTATTGGACTCATTCCATCCTGTATAAATTTCAGATTGTCTTCTTGGAAACTCAACATAAACTTTTTTCTTGTCTGGGGATTGCTTTCTTAGCAAATGTGACCCAATCTCCTTGTGCGGGTTGCTTACCCTTGTTCATTTTTTCCTCTTGGTCTAGAGGTCTTCTGCAAAAATTAAAATTACTTGTTTATTTGAAAACAATTCCTACTAAGAAAATCTACAAGAAAATTTGTAGTTTTAAGATGTTCTAACTCAAAAGTATATTTAGAAATTTTGTTATACCAGGCTAATCTTCTTCCTTGCTCAATAGGTTTTTTATTAATCAACAAATCTCTTATTGCTTTATTCAGTGCGTTCAATAAAATTTTCTAGGGCTAAATAAATATGAAAACTTTTTATTGCCGATTTTATTGCAAGTAATTTCTTTTCGAAAATAATATATTTGTCACGATCCAAACCCGCCTCTATGGGTTTAGTATCGTAACCGGCTAGTAATCCTAGGATTACCCAAGGCCTCTGAACAAACAAATAATATACAGGGGCTAGTGGAAGGAAATACAAACAAATAGTGTCCATAGAGCTGTGTTGACATACATGGGATTGAAATTTAAAACTTACTTTATATAATTAAGTTGTTATACCCACGTCATCATTTGTACATACTGACCAATAAAAGTTTTGTTCAAACTTAACAAAAGAAATATAAAAAGATCTTTAACATGGTTCACAAAACTTGACAACTGCAAAACGAGAACCTCCTCAGGAGGTGCTGTGGCTGGCTGACAAAACGGAACTCCAGGTCATCAACTTTGGGCCTGGTCACGCTCTTGGTCACATACATACATAATAGTACGGTGAGCTGGAGCCTAGTGAATAACAACAGAGTAAAGGATTTATGAATGATGTCCAAACACTTTCAAAATCAGAGTTCACATCAGAACAGTTTCAGATTATATACGTGACTAGTGGTCAAGATATGTGGTACATCCATTAGCTATCATATCATCTTGGTCCCCCAAGCGAGGGTCATATAAACATATGCCACGGTATTGTTTTCCCCAGGCGAGAGCCATGTGAACTAAGGATGCCACAAATACATTTCGTAAAATTGGACATTCATCCACTATTCATAACATAGCATTTCATAAAATAGTTCATATTTTATCATTCTGAAAATACTTATAATCAAATATACCTTTACAGAGTTGTTACTCACAGATAGCTCCAATAGCAGAAGCGTCAGAACTATCGGACCAACAATCTATGGCGCGTGACCTATACAAACACATAGCAGATATACATTGAAACACTTGCTCAGAAAATACTTAACTCATTCCTTTTCTATCTTAGTGTGCTTTTAATCTTTATCCTCATTATTATGTCTTAATTAAGGCTTAGGAATGCATAAGATGCATTGAGGATGCTAAATGTAGTTCAAAACACTTAGTCAAATTTTCAAAAACAGGGCAGTCCACTTGAGCGCAACTTCGGTCGCTCGAGCGAGTTGCAAAGTCTGCAAAAGTACTGGTTGCATGATTTTTTCGCTCGACGATCGCTCGAGCCAAAGATAAGATCTTCGCTCGAGCGCAACTTCGGTCGCTCGAGTAGTCTGTAAAACTTTGTAAACTTCTAGGAGCATGAATTTTACGCTCGCGCTTAGACTTCTTTGCTTGAGCAGAAGCACAAAACAAAAGGTGGTCACTCGAGCGCAACTTCTGTTGCTCGAGTAGAGATACAAATTTCTGGAATTTGCAAATTACACTCCCAGCTTCAAAACTCAATTCTAAGGCAACAAAACATGCTCTTTTGGACCAAAACTTGAGGAAATACTTGTACACTTATAGAACTTCATGATTTGAAAGCCATTTGGCAAAATCAAAGCCCAAAAGCATTGCCAATTATGCAAAACCAAACTTGAAACTTTCAAAACATAGCATGCATGAATTGTGATGAACTCCTTCCAAAACATGATCAATTAAGGTCCAATGGTGAGAAATGTTATGAATTCTTCAAACCATGCTAGAATTACCACATGTGTGAGAGAAATCTTTGAAAACAACTTCAAAACTCCATGACATGCACATGCATGCATGGTTGACTCTTTTTTCTTACTTTCTTAGTTCAATTCATGCATCTCATAGCTTAATTCCCTTGAATGCATATATTAACCAACTAAATTACAAAACTAGAGACTTGAATTCTTACCTTAGATGCTTAATTGAGCTCTAGTTGGCTAATTGTTTGAGTTTCCAAGTCAAATCCTTCAAGTCTTTACAATATTCAAGTTTTGAACTCAATTTTCCTAGGTCTCTCTCTCTCTCTCTCTCTCTCTCTCTCTCTCTCTCACGTTTTTGAGGCTCAAAATGATGAAGATGAGATGATTCTATAATGTTGTATAAGCCTTATATAGACTTGATTAGGGAGCTTAATTAAACTTAGTTAGAGGTAATCAATTGGCACTATTTTATTCTAATTAATTCGTTCTGAATCGGATTTCAATTAAACCCACCATAATTTTCTAAAAATTCTAAATAACACATATACTTAGTCAATTTCATGATAGGATGCCGATAAGGCTTTCAATTCGCACACCGAAACAGAAATACTAACAAATAGTCCTACGTCAGACAGATATAAATACAAATAACATATAACACATGCAATTAACGTAGTATTTCATTTTAATTACTTATTAGGCCTTCTTAAACAAAGATTATAAGCTAATCACAGCTCGAGGTTGTTACAATATTTCTGTTCATTTTGTTTAAATGTTCCAGGATTATATCCACAAATTAGTTCTTATTTTTGTAATTTTATGGGTATTGAATTTTTTCTTGGTCTAATCCCATTTTCTGATAAAGGTATCTCTATATCATGCCATAATTTACTTGGTATTGCTTTAAAAACACATCCCCAATATGCTTTTGAGGCATCTGTTTCTAAATTAATTTATCACATGTTTTAGAAAGATAAACATCTGGTAAAGTTTTAACATTTTCTTTAATTTGTTTAATTAAAGCAACATTCTCTGCTATCCATTCGAAAATAACATTTTTCCTTAATTTGGTTAACCAAGGAATTTCTATTTTTGAAACATTTTTGATAAAATTTTGTCCATAATTTAAAATACCTAATAAATTCTATAATTGTGTTATATTTTCAAGAGTATCAAAAAAATCTCGTACTTTGGACAAAATATGTTCCTGTAATTTTAAACCTTTTTGGTCTAAAATTATTCCCAAAAATTCAATTGATTCTCTTTCTAGTTCATTCTTTTTTGGAGGCAAAATAATTCCATGCTTTTGGAATTTTTCACAAAGTAATTTTATATGTTTCTTATGCTCCTCTCGGCTATTTTTATCGAGTTAAGCTACAGAAACAAAAGGAAAGGAGAAGTGTAGGCAACGAAGAAGATGGAGAGAATTTACATTGTTGTATTATGATGGCTTGAAAGCCAATTTATAGAATACAACTCCATAAACAAACAAAACAAAAAAGTCTAGTCTAAATTTAATATGGATCTAATTGATTGGACTATCAAATACATATGTCCAAATTTGCAAGGTTTTCCAAAAGTCTATACTCCAAAAGTTTATTAGCCTATATTTAGGCTTATAAATACAACTTGACAATTATACATGACACCTAGACATATATTTATGGAGGTTCTAACAAACTCCAACTAAGCTACAATTATACATGACTGTCTACCCGCCTCGGTTTTCAAAGGGATAGACTGAAACAAATAAGATTTGGCTGATCTTTTCTGTCTTGTAGCGTCTGTTGAAAGGATTTTTCGGACCACTTTCCGCCTAATAATGCAGGTTGCTCCATGTGTCCTAGATAAGGTTGGAGTTGATCATAAGACAACTGCATGTGATAGTGGGGTCCATTATGCTTCCATCCTGTTTGTGAGATTGCGATATTCTTCATCAGTCTCTGATGAAGGGGAATCAGGATTCTGGCTGTATCGCTCATTCCGAACTTATTCTACATCATCAGCAGTCACGGCTAGTTCCAACAGAAGATTTAAATTATTTCTCTTTTTGAGATTTAATAACATGTCAAGAGCCTCATTAATTTGTGTAGAAGACCTTTGATATGTTATGTAAAAATGAGTTACAAATAATATTCTACCATCTGTGACCATGAATGGCAATGTTGCTGAGCCATGGATATTAGAAGCTGCCTGTGAAACAGATATCAGACTGTCTATCCAATATTTTGTCAAATGAAGTTTTTGAATATTTTCTAATTGCTCCCTCCTACGATCTTCATCCAAATAATCATCTTCAAATTCGAAATCTTCAGTTTCTTTAAGATACCAAATTTGATATGGTTGGAAAAAATGTTCTAATTCTCGCCAACCAATTGTTCTAGAGATCCAAAATGTAAAATATTTACTCCATACCCATGAGAGCATTGCTTTTATAATCATTGAATATTCTATCCACTGGATTAGATCTAAAATTTGAAAAATAACTTGATTAGTTATTTCCTAATCTATGTCTTCAAAAAACCACATGTCATGGTTTGCCATGATGGTTATTTTGAGAATTCCATCTTTGAAATTTAATTTATCATAGGATCGTTCTAAGATTTGTCTAATCTTATCACGACGATCATCAACTTGATTTTTTTTTAAAAGAAAATTTTCTTTTGGAAGCAAAGTTATTGTATTGGCTAAAGTGTAGGATTGGAGGTAGTTCCAGTGTCAGTATCAATTTTAACTTCATTTATTTGAATAAAGTCAAAATTTTCTCCATCTCCCCATGTGCCAAACAATTTGGGATCAATCGACTCTTCTACCTTTCTTTTTCCCTTATTTATTTTTGGTGAAACATCTTGATCTATTGTTTCTTCAGATGAGGATGATTGGCTATTATCATCATTAGTTGACATATTAATATCATAATTAAAGTGTTGTAAAAAGGCTTCATGTTCTAGATAAGTTTTTCTTATCTAATCTAGTAGCTATTTCTTTCATCAATACCTAAATTTGGGTCTTCATATAATTTTTTCCAATAATCCAATATTTCAACAATATTTTCATATCCAGTCCTATTATAGGTATTGGTTTGAAGTACTAGAATATCTTTTGTACCATAAAATAGCTTAGGAATGGAGTTATCTACTGGACTATTCATTCCATCATTGTTTATGAAGGATATAGTTTTTAATTTTGTCACCAAATTATTTATTTGGGTTTTTGCTTCTTTGTTTAAGTCAATATTTATTATAGAACCTAAATTGTCTATTTTAGATTCTATGGACTCAACTTTGGATTCTAGATAGTTTTGATTTTTATCTAATTTAGAAAACCAAGAACACATAATATTAGTAATATTATTTAATCTAGAACACACACTATTTATATTTGCAGATTCTTTAGTAATATGCAAACTATGGTCATATTTATTATTAATATTATTTTTTGTATTTCCAAAGCATATTATATCTTCAGGGTTAATTGTCATTATAGATTGTTGTTGGTACCTAAGACCCTCATAGTGTATTTATCTGGTGTCTAAAACCTCTCTTTATGATCTTAAAGACTTAAAAATGCCTAATTATGGCCAATAGTCAAAAGATATTAATGAGTATATGGGCTTTGACATACACTAAGCATATAGGTTTTACAACAACTATAAATGAAATAAATAATTATGAAGATATAAAAAATACAAAGGATAAACAAATAAAAACTAAACTTGACTAATAATATTTTTCTGATTTTGAATTATATATATATATCATTAAGCACATCATACACACTTATATATATCAAAATTTATACATAGAGATAAAAATACTTACATAGTTTGATCTTGCTTTCAAAAGTTCTTCACCAAGCTCTAATACCAATTATACAAACAAAAAGAAAAGGAGTTTTCTGCTATTTCTATTCTACTATTTTAATCGAGTTAAGCAACAAAAACAGAAGGAAAGGAGAAGTTTTAGGCAACGAAGATGGAGAGAATTTACATTGTTGTATTATGTTGGCTTGAAAGCTAATTTATAGAATATAACTCCATAAACAAACAAAACCAAAAAGTCTAGTATAAATTTAATACATATCTAATTGATTGGACTATCAAATACATACGTCCAAATTTGCAAGGTTTTCCAAAAGTCTATATGCCAAAAGTTTACTAGCCTAGAATTAGGCTTATAAATACAACTTGACAATTATACGTGACACCTAGACATATATTTATGGAGATTCTGACAAACTCCTAGATTGAGAAGGGATGGGCTCCCAACAATCTCATCAGTCCTAAGAGATGTGGCCCCTACAAGTAAATAAATTTTCAAAAACTTATAAATAATAACGTTTATTATTTATATTAATAAATTTTTAATATAATTAACATTTACATTCCTAAGTTTAAGGAAGCTTGTAAGGTATTTTCATATTTTTATTTTATAGTGATTTATTTATATAGTAGGATCTCTAATTTTTATACTGATGTTTTATCCAACTACATAAGGGGTGATAATTGCTTATTAGTGTGGAACAATATCATGGAATGACTTACAAGGAGCCCCCCTCCCCGCCAAAAAAAAAAAAAAAACTCTAATAATAAAGTATGATTAATTTCTTCTTTGTTCAAATACCTTAAATAGTTAAACTTAAAAAATTTCATTTTCAAAACCCTCAATAACAAAGCTTTAAAAAAAAGTGTCCGAATATCGTAGATAAATGTATTTTACATTAAAAAGTTATAATAAATAGTAATATTTAAATGTAAAAAAGAGTTATCATTGAGATTTTACCAAAATCTTCTATCTAGGGTTGAGCTTTCCCTATTTCAGATTAAATAATACTTCAATTTTTATAGTTATGAAAGTGTATATTTCAATATAGAGGAAATATCATTTTGTCTCTCAAACTTTCACACGTTTTTTAATTTGACCTTCAAATTTTGATTAATACCAATTTTACACCCAAACTTTTGAAATTTTGATCAATTTGACCTCTGTCATCACATTCCCTAAACTATACCTTAAAAATCAATTTGTCACCCAAACTAAACCTTAAAAATCAATTTGCCCCCCATGTCAGCATAGTCTGTCCAATTGTAGATGGAATGTGACGGTAGGGGCCAAATTGATCAAAATTTCAAAAGTTTGGATGTAAAATTGATATTAATCGAAATTTGGGGGTCAAATTGAAAAACGCATAAAAGTTTGAGGGACAAAATGATATTTCCTTTATATTGAAATATACACTTTCATAACTACATTCCCTCTATATTATTTCCAATCCTTACAACATCTTTCAACACATTACAAATGAATACAAAGTTAGTTACATAACCACACCATTTGGGTTTACAACCACATACACATTTGCATAAACAACATCCGTAGGCATGCAACCTTACATAAGATAACATCATACGACATTACAAAGCATCAAATCTCCTTCACACTTCCAACCTCACTATTGTCCCCGCTTGGACTACAGAAATTGGCTTTGCTCCTGCAGAGGACAACGACGTCGAACATGGCCTGTCCAACCACATCTAGAACACCAAGGTGGTCTCCTATTCCGAGACTAACTCGAGGACGCCTGAGTCTGACTAGACCCTCTACAGGACGAGTCTGAAGAAACAAAAGTAGTTTGAGGGGTCAACTACGTCTGTGCTTGAGATCTTGCCGTTTCCAATTCTTACTAGATTTACTACCTCTCCGAATAGTCAAACTTGTCGGTACTCTTCCTCCTCATCTTGATCAACACTATCGATAATGGTTTTGTAGGGACCGAATATCGGGAGACGTAAAGAGGCCGAATAGTTGGACCTGGAGAGTCGAAATTCATACATCACATTCGGCCCCGTCTTATATATACAAATCTAGAGGTACCCTATTCGGCCAAATAACCAGTTGGGTAAGGGGCCTGGGTGAAGAGCGATTTGCAACAAAAGGAGCCGAGTAAATAGTTATACGATGAATTGAAGGTGGGCCCAGCGCTGAAGCCCAAGAAAGAAAAGATATAAATAGAAGAACATCATCCAGAGAGAGGTATGCGAGAACTAGTGTGCTTAACTTAAGATACAAGCAATCAAGAGAGTATACACTGACTTATCCGCCGGAGTGCTAATTCCGACACCCCCGACCGGAGTGTTCATCTCTTTTCAGGTGATTAGCTGAGGATTACGAGCGTCCCCCAGGATTCAAAGAGTATTTTCAAACCACTTCTCCACAATTGGCGCCGTCTGTCAGAATACTCAAGCACATCCATGGCGGGCGTGACAGAAGATCCTCCGGCAGTCGTTGGCGACCCTACGCCGCAAGACAAAACCACACCAAGTAACATGCTTAGGCCAGAGAATATTACCGCAAGAAGGGTCCTGAACTTCGATTCACCTTCGACATCAGCTCATGAGACAATGGAAGCGATTATGGAGCAAGCAATGCAAAACGAACAATGGTTGGAAAATATGATGGCTGAGAACGAGCGCCTTCGACAAGATTTGGCCTTGGAAGTGGCAAAATCCCAACAGGCCACGCACCAAGACCCAGGACGACCTCTGAGAAGGGATGGTCGACGATCTCGAATTCGAAGACATGATAGTGGCTCTGACTCATCATCCACAGAATCTACAAAGAAGGGACGAGTCAACATCTCCAGTTCCTCTGGGGGAAGTCCCCGTGCACGGAAGAAGCGAAGAAGAAATGATTCAGATGAAGAGGATCAACATGACCCCTTTGTACGACGGATCGCAAGGGCAGTGCTACCCAAAAAGTTCAAAGCACCATCATTCACCTTGTATGATGGTAAATCAGACCCAACTGATCACATCTGCCATTACAAGCAAGCCATGACGCTCCATGCAGACGATGAGGCCCTCATATGCCGAATATTTCTGAGTAGTTTGGGACCACTGGCTGTCAGATGGTATTATAAACTGGAGCCGGCTTCGATCAAGAGCTTCCACTAACTCCAAAAATCCTTCAAGGCAAGGTTCATCACTAATGAGGTCCAACCGAAGCAAGCTGATTCTCTGTGGGCAATGCAGATTCAACCGGGGGAAATCCTTCGTGCGTATTCAGCGCGGTACTGGGAATGTTTTAATCTGATAGATGATGCTTGCAATGACTCCATGGCCATTACCGCCTTCAAGATGGGGTTACATCCAGACAGTGCCCTCCGCAGCTCTTTAACCAGACAGCCCCCAAAAACGGTCTGGGCGCTGATGAAAAAAGTTGAGGAATGCTGCAAAGTAGAAGACGATGCCCTCCGGGTCAAAGACGGGCATAAAGCCGCTAAGTCAGCCCCGCCTGAAGTCATACAGCTGATAAACGCTGTACCACCATGGAGCCCTGAATCACGGAATCGGACTAAGCGAGATCGAAGACGGGATTCACGCCGATCAAATGACTAGTGTCCACACCGAGCTAATGAGCAGCTTCAAGTAGATGGCAGGCGTGCGAGGTGCGCCAACAAGAAATACACGGAATTTTCGGAGCCAATCAGTGTGGTTATGGCTAAGGTTCAACACCTTCTGTTCTTCAAATGGCCATAAAAAATGGTGGGACCTCCCGACATGAGGAGACGAGATAGGCGGTGCGAATATCACAAAGATCACAGTCATGATACCAACAGTTGTTATGCTTTGAAAGAACATCTTAAGGAGTTGGTACAAGACGGTCGACTCCAGCAACATGTCCGAAAGAACTCAACCAAAACAGTTTCCCTACGGCAGGATTCACCTCCGCTCGGCATCATCCATATGATACACAGCTTGCCAACAGCCCCAACCGCGCATGCAATTTAGTCGCATCCAGTCTCCCAAACACAAATCACACTAGCAAAACGGCCCCATGAAGCTCAGAATATTACCTTCGACGATTCTGATCTAATCGGTGTAACACTCCCCTACATCGATCCATTGGTCATTGAACTACGCGTAAACCGATTTACCGTTGAACGCGTTCTCATAGACCAGGGCAGTACTTCGAAAGTTATGTACTATAAGACCTTCACCAAACTTGGCTTCAATGAATCAAACCTATCTCCAGCTCCTTATCCGTTATTCGACTTCAATGCTAATCCAGAATATCCCTTGGGCAAAATCACACTTCCAGTTCGTGCGGGCTCCCAATCCGTTGATGTGGAATTTTTGGTTGTGAAGCTTCCTTCACCGTATAATCTCATCATGGGGCGAACTTGGCTACATACCATGCAAGCCGTGCGAAGCACCTATCATCAATTACTTCGCTTCCCAACTGAGCGCGGCATTGAACAGATTCGTGGTTCCCAGAAATCAGCGCAAGCATGCTATCTTCTTGTTGCAAAGTCTCCGAGAGAGCTAGAAGTGAATTATATTGAAGTGCCGAATCGAGAGGGCCTGGACGATGTCGGGAGACTCCCCGGTGAAAAGGCGACCAAAGCTTTGGATCGAGTTGAAATTGATGGTAATCCCGAGAAGTTCTTCATGGTCGGTGCCACCTTGAATAAAGTCGATAAGCAGCAGTTGATTTCCTTCCTAGTTGGCAACATTGATGTATTCGCTTGGACGCCGTATGAGATGCCCGGGGCGGAGCCGTCTGTTTCTTAGCACCGTCTAAACGTTGATCCCAAATGTAAACCAGTTATTCAGAAAAGCCGGCGGTCTACTGCGAAACATACTGCAGCCGCTGTGGAAGAAGTTGATCGGTTGCTTAATGCCGGGGTGATTCGGGAAGTGACTTATCCCACTTGGCTGTCGAATACTGTGGTTGTGAGGAAGAAAAATGGGACTTGGCGTGTTTATGTAGATTTCACGGACTTGAACAAAGCTTGTCCAAAAGATTGTTTTCCCCTCCCCAGAATAGACCAACTCGTTGACGCCACGGCACATCATCAACGTATGAGCTTCCTAGACGCCTACAGAGGCTACCATCAAATTGCCATGTACCCTGAGGATCAGGACAAAACTGCATTCCTCACCCCGAGAGGAACCTATTGCTATAAGGTTATACCTTTTAGGCTGAAGAATGTAGGGGCAACTTACCAAAGATTAGTCACTGCCATGTTCAAAGAGCAACTCGGCCGTACTATGGAAGTGTATATTGACGATATGGTGGTGAAGTCCAAAGAAGAGCAAGCTCACCTAGCCAACTTGGAAGAAACATTCGGCATTCTTCGCAAGTACAAAATGAAGCTGAACGCCTCCAAATGTGCATTTGGGATCAGATCCGGCAAATTCCTGGGCTTTATTGTTAACCACCGTGGAATTGAAGCCAACCTGAGGCAAATCACAGCAAACCTAGAACTCGCCTCCCCCCAGTCGGTCAAAGAAGTTCAAAAATGGATGGGGATGGCCGCCGCACTTAACAGGTTCATCAGTCGCTCCATAGATCGCTGCCGACAATTCTTTCATACCCTTCGGCAGGGTAAGGCTTTTGAATGGACCTCCGAGTGTGAAGCCGCTTTGAATGGTTTGAAAACATACCTCCGATCAGTTTCTCTCCTGACAACTCCTTCGGCAAGCGATCCGCTCATTTTATACCTGGCAGTTTTCGACCAGGCTGTCAGTGCCATATTAATAAAGGAAGAACATGGGGAGCAGCGGCCAGTCTATTATATGAGCAAGGCAACGGTTGATGCCGAAACACGTTACCTCCCGTTGGAGAAACTCATCCTTGCACTCGTCATGGCCGCAAGAAAACTGATGCATTACTTTTAGGGACATACCATCGGGGTACTAACAGATTATCCCCTTTGGTCGGTACTTCGTAGTGCGGAAGCATCCGAGCGCGTCTCAAAGTGGGCTCTCAAGCTCGGCCAGTATGACATTCAATTTTAGCCCAGGACTTCAATCAATGGGCAAGTGCTTACCAACTTCATTGCCGAATTCACTGGATGCCTTTCCGGGTTTAAGTCTGACCAAACTCAACCTAAGCCGAATTGGAGAATTTATGTGGGGGATATTTGGCAGTTGTATTGTGACGGCTCATCCAACCAACTGGGCAATGGGGCCGGAGTAGTTATCATGGCTTCTGACGGAGCAATAATCAAACAGGCTGTGAAACTCGGCTTCAAAGCGTCGAACAATGAGGCCGAATACGAAACCCTTCTAGCCGGCTTACGGAATGCACATCTCCTGGGTGCTCGGCGTTTGCCTATATTTTGCGATTCGAAACTTGTGATCAATCAGCTGAAAAGGGAATACGCGGCCAAAAATGACCGTATGGCAGCTTACATGAAAACAACAAATTCCTTGTTGGAAAAATTTGATCATCATGAATTGAACCAAATAACCCGTGATTAGAACACACATGCAGATGCCCTGGCTTGCCTCACCTCCACCATTAACTCAGAAATTAAACGGACAATTGAAGTGGGTTTCATCCCTAAGCCGAGCATTGGCCCTTCAGAAGAAGTCCAGATCAATGTCATAGAGTCAGGTCCAAGTTGGATGGACTCCATTGCTGTATTTCTATCTTCCGAACAGCTCCTGTTGGATAAGAAAGAAGCACACAAGCTACGAAACAAAGCCATGCGATACTACTTGGATCCGCAAGGAAAGCTTTACAAAAAATCCCTTTCTGGCCCATACCTAGAATGCGTTCATCCGGATAAAGTCAAGGAACTCCTGACTGAAATACATGAAGGTAGTTGCGGCGCCCATTCTGGCGGGTGCTCTTTGGTCCATCGAGTCGTGACACAGGGGTATTATTGGCCGACAATGAGAGTTGATGCCGAATGTTATGTGAAAAAATGTGAACAGTGCCAGAAGTTTTCTCCTTTAACCCAGCTGCCTGCTGAACAGTTAAGCTCTATAACCAGTCCTTGGCTGTTCGCCCAATGGGGACTTGATATCATCGGACCATTGCCTTGCGCCCTGGGCAACAAGCGATTTTTGATTGTCGCAACAGATTATTACACAAAATGGGTGGAAGCAGAGGCACTAACGCACATTCGAGATACTGATGTACAGCATTTCGTATGGAGAAATATCATAACATGTGTAGACCGCCTGAGAACTCCCGGCTCCGCGCGCGAGGGCGCGAATCGTTTTGTTCTTTAGCTACTACAGTTCGAACTCGCGTCATGGTTCTGAATCTAATCTCACCAAGTGCAATGTGAGACCGATAAATCACCAAAGAGTCCAAATCCGGCAAATCGTTTTGGAAAATCAATTTTTAATAAAGAAGTGCCAAATATGGACTGCTTTGCCAGATATAGAGTCGCCACCTAAATGTTTTATTTTGGGAAATTTAGGAAACCTTGACTCGTGCCTAAGGCCACGTGTCCATCATCACCAAAGTTGCCTCGGCTCGGGAACTTGGGTACGAGAGGGGAAGGCCATGCAATGAGCAGCCCCGCTCGCCCGATCAAAGATCGGCCTTTACTAACATGATATTTTGTTTTTGAAAACACATGTGTTCTTATTCTGGTTTATTAGACTAGCTTACTATGTGATGCGCATAGCATACAAGTATAAACTAAATCACTCAAGTTGGAACAAAACATCTCATGTTTGTTTGTTTGAAAATGGTTTGAAGTTGCTACTTGCAAGTAGGCTAAGTCGTGGATTTTGCCACCCACAAGTGGGCTTAGAAAACATGATTTTGCCACTCCAAGTGGGCTTAAAACTTGCATTTTGATGAATTGTTCCAATTCAAGTAATCCAACCTTCATCCATAGGCATTCATGCAGTTAATCACTTAAGCAGTTAGCCTCATGGCAAGCATGCTATCATGGCAACACTTACACGCATGCAAGGATGCTAAAGCATAAACACTCACAGTGTACTCCGAGCCAAAACACAGAACTAGTTAGAAATCATGCATGATCCTAGTTCATGTTAAGATGGCTAATGCAACACATACAAAGATGCAACTAAGATAGGCTCGGCTATTCTAAGATGGCATATAAGTGCAACACTTGGTACATGTATTCAAATAGGAATTGAAATACAATACAGTTTGTATGATGCGCCGAGCCCGATGCATGCAAAACAGATGAATGAATGCAAACATACTAGCATAAGGATGCTAATCGAAATATGCCCTAAAACTAACCATCGTAAGCAGTTAAGTAAAAGGAAGAAAGAAATAGAGGTTGGAAGACATGCATCGCACACACGCACGCTTATTACAACAGTTGGCCCTCTCGATGGAGGGTCCGAATAAATAATACAAACCAACTAATTAACTAACTATCCTAGCTAATTAATTATTACAAAACAAATTGAAACAAATGACTATTCTGAGTTAACAAAAGCACTGAAATGGCCTCGTGATGAGGGATGCATGCATGCTCGGTCGGCTTCGCTCGAAAATCCAATACCGTGCCTCATGTTGCCTCTGTTTGCACTGTTTTAGACTTCTGAAAACTATGCCAACCTCCAAAGTACTTCTGATCCAGCTCATGGACATGCTGAGAGGTCATCGGCCAAGGGGAATGGCCATCGGCCAAAGAATAATGGTCATTGGCCAAATTCAAGGTTATCGGCCAATTATTGATAGCCGATCGGCACACTGGATAGCTGATCGGCCACTTCTTCCTGCAAACTCCTCCTTTTGCTGCAATAGAGCACTAACAGAGGCATGTCAATGTATTTGCAAGAAAATGTGTGTGCAACCACACTCCTTATCATGTTTAAAGCTCAAAGGAGTGTAGTGCTCGGCTCTCGAGCCATCAATCACGCATTTTAATGCATGATGCCCAAAGAGGCTGAGTTGCACAAATCAATGTCAAATGAATGCACAAAAGCACATAAATGCCTTAACCTCTATCATGCTTGATCAAGAGGGTCGGCGACCGAGAAATGAGGCACATTTCATCACTTCAAGTATGAAACGTCCCTCGTTTCTCGTGTTTGGACTAACACCCTATCCAAACATAATGCAATGCAAGGCATGCACACACAATGCAATGCAACAAGCATGCAAAAATCATGCAATGTGATAAGCATGCAACAACATGCAATGCAACAAGCATGCAAACAACAATGTAATGGTATAAGCATGCAACAACATGCTATCTAACAAGCATGCAACAACATGCTATCTAATCAACATGCTAAACATCATGAACATGCAACAACATGCAATGCCACAAGCATGCAACAACATGCAAACAACAATGTAATGGTAAGGGCCATGTAATGCAAAATTCAATGGACCAAACCAACCCCAAATAAGCCTCATGCATGCCAATACAATGGCCCAAAGCATGTTGAAAATGAAGTCCAAAAGTATATACAAGCATGCATATCAATTGGTTCACAAACAAAGCATGAAGGCACCAACTCTCAAGCACATTGAAGGAGTGGAAAATGTGAGAGTGTGGCAGTGAAATAGGCTCTGAAATCACATTCCAAGTGACACTAAATCATGCACATATGACAAGCAAAGCATGCTAGTGAGCTCAAAACCTAAAACTAGCCAAGGGACTTACACCATAGCTATGCAATACATGAAACATATAGCCAAGGCAACCCAAAACAGTCCTAGATCATACCAAAATGAGTCTAAAACATGCATGGAGCATCACCAAAACAAGCTAACATGAAAGGCATGAAGCATGGACTTGC
Organism: Camellia granthamiana; assembly: GCA_036172215.1. Lineage (NCBI taxonomy): Eukaryota > Viridiplantae > Streptophyta > Magnoliopsida > Ericales > Theaceae > Camellia > Camellia granthamiana. The sequence goes on along the minus strand of CM069904.1, from coordinate 102,249,189 downwards.
AAAGCTAATAAGGAGTATTACACTATACCTATCAAAACCAAGCATGAGGTGACTTCAACAACAAAAATCAGAGTTATATCATGGCAAAATGAGACCAAATACACACTGATATGGCAGCTTACAAGCTTAGGCAAAATGGTATACGCAATGGCTCATTCTTAAGGCATAAAGAACCAACTCCTCAAAGCATGGAAAGAGTGACAAATGTGAGGGTATGGTAATGAAACATGCTCTAAAATCACATAACAAGTGATGCCAAATCATGTGAATAGCCCAAGAAATGCATGCTAGTGGCTTGGAAACTCAAGGCTAATGAGCTAGAATGAACCATGGCTATACAAAGCAATGCATGTATGACAAAAACAACACAAATCAGACCTTAAGCATGGTAAAACATGGCCAAAAGCTTCTTAGAGTTAAGCCAAAATCATGCTAGAATGACAGTCTAAAGCATGATACACATTAGGCTAATTCATGAAATTGCACTACAAGTGCATGGAGCATGCATGGGGCTATCAAAACAAACCTTAACAGAGTATATCATGGCAAAACAACACCAAGAACATGCTGAGATGGACTCAAAACAAGCTAGAAAGACATGCTACTTCATGAAGCACACAAAGCTAGTTTGTAACATCTACACTACAAGTGTATAAGGCATGCAAGGGGTGACAAAACCAAATCAAAATAGTGGTATGCCATGTCAAAATAACCCCAAATACATGCTAAGATGGAGCCAACATAAGCTTAACAAACATGCTCACACATGAGCATACAAAGCAATCATACAAAACACAAGGAGAGGGGATGACCCTCTCCTATTTGGGACCTCAAAACACCATTTCCACTACTGAAATTTCTCTAAGTTTCAGTGGTGAGAAGGCCAAAACAAGGTGGTCCCAATAGCTTAAAAGGACGGTACAAAACAAAGCCAAACAAAGCCTAAGAGGGGGGTAGACTACCCCCAACACAAAAGAGACCTTAAACAAACATGTTAAGCATGCAAAATCAGAACTTTTTGTAGTTTAAAGTCAAACCAAAATAACCATGCAAATGGGTCCAAGAGCTTAAACCAAAACAAGGGTTTTAAGGGTTAGAAGCTCACCCTTGAAGAACACCTTCAAAACTGCAACTCTAACACTCTTTTTGAACCAAAACCAATCCAAAGACTCCAAAACCAACCTCAAAGAGCCTCAGTAACAAGAGTATGGTGTTTCACTAGGTGCTTTAGTGCAAAAGTGTGAAGAAATTCCACTTTTGAGCACAAACAAGTGCATATATATATATATAGAGAGAGTGATATATATCTTCTATATCAAGATTTTAGAACCTCTGGAAAGGGAGAGGGGTCTCCCTTCTTATAGAAAATCAAATCTCAAGCTTGTTGAGCAAGCTTGAGACTTGTTTCAATCCTCCATACACATGTATGGAGGATGAAATCCATGCTCACCAGCTGTCACAGCTGGCACAAAAATATCTGCAAAAGCAGGTGGAAAGGTCTCGGCCAAAATATATGGCCGATTGACTAAAAAGGGTGCCGATCGGCCACCACCAATGGCCGATGGCAAGAAGACAAGGCTGATAAGCACAAGGCTTGGCCGATGGGTTGTAGGGATGGCCAACAATCCACCCTCTTCCCTCAGAAGCAAAACCACAAGTCCTTAGTCCACAACCAAGCACAAAATAGACAACTTGAGAGATCCTAAGGCAAGGCGCACAGCCTAGACCTTCAGGAACTCAAAACGAACACGAGCATGGATGATCATCATGTGTTCAAACGATGACGTCCAAGTCTTGAAGACGGTCAAAAATGGGGTTTCTACAACACGATTCGGCATTCCGAGAGCACTTATTTTAGACAATGGCACCTAGTTTGATTGCGGTGTCTACCGAGAACTGTGCAGCAAGTATGGTATTCGGCCCTATTTTTCCACCCCAGCTTATCCTCAGAGTAATGGCCAAGCTAAAGCCTCTAACAAATGTATTTTGGACGGCATCAAGAAGAGGTTGGAGAGATCTAAAGGAAGATGGGTCAAAGAATTGCTGAGTGTGTTATGGGCTCATCACACTACTTCGAGGTGGTCCATTAGGGAGACTCTGTTCGTTTTGTGCTTCGGAACGTAGGCAATCATCCCCTTGGAGATCGGGCTCCCAACCTTGAAATCAAAATTTTTTGATATGGGCCGAAATGACATGATACTGGCCTTGGATTTGATTCTGATTGAAGAATGAAGAGATCGTGCCTTAGCGTCCATGGCACGGTACCAGCAACAACTTGCTAAGTCGTATAATCAACGTGTTCAGCTGCGCCGTTATACACCGAGAGAGTTGGTCCTGAAGAAAGTGCTTCCAGCTGCAAGGAATTCGGCTGAGGGAAAATTGGGTGCTAACTGGAATGGTCCTTATCAGATCGACTCAATCGTGGGAGTAGGGGCATATCGGCTCAAAGACATGTCTGGGAGGAGTCTGCCACGACCTTGGAATTCGACGCACTTGCGTAAATTCTATCATTAAACCTGACCTGTGGGGCATGATACTTGTTCTGAATGGTTCACCATGTACATATTTCACTTTTGCAATGCAAAGTTTCTTGTTCTCTCATTACGAAATTCAGTTCAAAAGTCTTTCGGTTTAAGCCTCCGGATTCAGAGCGCCATTCGTGGATATCACGATTAGCCAAGATTAAGCCTCCGAATTCGGAGCCCCATCCGTGCAGGTCACGTTTGGGCCAAATAAAGACTCCGGATTCGGAGCGCCCTTCGTGGATATCACGATTGGCCAAGATTAAGCCTCCGAATTCGGAGCCCCATCCGTGCAGGTCACGTTTGGGCTGAATAAAGCCTCTGGATTCAGAGCGCCATTCGTGGATATCACGATTGGCCAAGATTAAGCCTCCGAATTCGGATCCCCATCCGTGCAGGTCGCATCCGTGTAGGTTGCGTTTGGGCCGAATAAAGACTCCGGATTTGGAGTGCCCTTTGTAGATATCATGATTGGCAAAGATTAAGCCTCCGAATTCGGAGCCCCATCCATGCAGGTTATGTTTGGGCCGAATAAAGACTCCGGATTCGGAGCGCCCTTCGTGGATATCACGAATGGCCAAGATTAAGCCTCCGAATTCGGAGCGCCCTTCCACGCATGACGCGCTTGGGCTGAATAATAATCCCGAGCCTGCGTTTTTCTCATAAATGTTACGATTAGAAGGCACACATTGTCAACAAAAGTTAAAACATGCACACGTTGTCAACAAAAGTTAAAACATACAAGAATCTGAAATGAAGCTAGAGAGAAGTGTTTCATTACATTGACCGATTGGCTCAAAATATAAAAGCTTAAGTTGAAAACATACAAGCATCTAAAATGAAGCTAAAATGTTTCATTACATTGACCGATTGGCTCAGAATGTATAGGCTTAAGCCGAAACATGTAAACAGTTAAAACAGGGTGTTTTATTAAATTAACCAATAAATACATGATTTGCATCCAATCTGTGTTGTAGCATTTACAACATATTCAATTTTATTCGGCATCACCCTCATCGTCGCTTTTCTCAAAAGTGCTGACATTGGTATAATGGCGACGTCGATTCAACGCCTTTTTCATGAAGAGCCTCTGCGGCTTGTAGAGCCTTAATCCACCCGTGCCTAAAACCCCGGTTCTCGCATCGGCATACTTCCTCGGCGAGTTTCTCCTTGGTCTTCTCTATCCCGATCTTCTGGCCGTCGTGGAAGCCTTTCTCATAACCACTTGACCTCGCAGTCTTTACTGCAAACATGTCTGTCGTCTCATGATCGACAATCGCATGACTTGTCAACTGTTGGGTCACCCTTTCCTCCACGACCGGGTTAGTTTGGCTGGCTGCGCTCGGCTCGACGGTTTTGGCTTTCCTTAGCTCACACTCGGCCTTCTCCGCGCGAGCCTCAAAGTTTTGAATTCGTTCATTCTTCTGCTCTATCTCCCGCCACACAGCACGCAGACGCATGCCGACTTCATAAGTGGTATACAACCCTTTCATAGCTCCGTGGATGCCCTCTCGAAACACTTCGAAATCTTGTCGACCAACCATTGACTGCTGGACTTCCGATGGCAATATCTGTCGAGCGAACTTGACTACTACACCTGGGTCGTGAATAATAGAATCCGCCTCTGTCATCGGTTTATTCCCCACAAAAATCGCAAAACTCATCGGTCGCGGTGTCACATCGGATTCACTTCTCGGTCGCGGTCAAGGGGAGCTGCACCGTTGCTGTTTCTCCCTTCTATCTACTTCGACGACTTGGGGGTTGACATTTTTCACGTTCCGTTGATGTCCTACTTCCAGTGCATGTGGGCTCACTGCTGCGATTCATTTCAGTATCAAGCTCAGCCAATGTCCGCCCTTCTCCTCTGCTGTTGAAGAATAGTCTATTTGACATTCGCACTTATCTAACCTTTTGCAACAACCTGGTTTAAATTGAGTCTGAACACAATAAGTGGGTTTACAGGTGCGAAGAACTCACCCCATTCATTCCTAACGCATGCAGCGCCCCCGAGGCGATTTCATTAATGCTAAACTTCAAAAGCCTGATGCCGATCTACGTGTGCCTTAGCCACTCAATGAACTCATGATATTCGACCTTCGGAGTTCATACATTGGCTGGGGTAAGGGCAGATTTATTAATCTGATCGGCCAAATATATAAGCCCGATGCCGATCTACGTATGCCTCAACCACTCCATGAACTCATGGTATATGGCCTGCGGAGTTCATACATTGGCTGGGGCAATGGCAGATTTATTAATCTGATCAGCCAAATATATAAGCCCGATGCCGATCTACAAGTGCCTTAGCCACTCCATGAACTCATGATATTCGGCCTGCGGAGTTCATACATTGGCTGGGGTAAGGGCAGATTTATTAATCTGATCGGCCAAATATATAAGCCCGATGCCGATCTATGTGGGGCAAGGGCAGATTTATTAATCTGATCGGCCAAATATATAAGCCCGATGCCGATCTACGTGTGCCTCAGGCACTCCATGAACTCATGATATTCGGCCTTCGGAGTTCATACATTGGCTGGGGCAAGGGCAAATTTATTAATTTGATCGGCCAAATATATAAGCCCGATGCTGATCTATGTGTGCCTTAGCCACTCCATGAACACATGATATTTGGCCTTCGGAGTTCATACATTGGCTGGGGCAAGGGAAGATTTATTAATCTGATCGGCCAAATATATAAGCCCGATGCCGATCTACGTGTGCCTCAGCCACTCCATGAACTCATGATATTTGGCCTTCGAAGTTCATGGTCTGGGGCAAGGATAGATTCATGAAGCTAATCGGCTATTTGACGAGGGTAAATTACTAAATTGCCTAGTTATCTAATCGGCAAGTGTACACGAATGTTTTATCCAAAGTAGCAAAAAACAATACCATTCACCAATAGCAAAATTAAGCACAAATAATAGCAAAGTACAAAGGAAATTTTCATTAGTAAATAGGGCACAGACTGTAACCATTTTACATATGAAAACTACTAAATAAAAAGCTACAAGTTTGCATAAAAATACCTAGCAAAAACTTAAAAACTATAGTCATTTTACACATAAAAACTACTAAACGAAAGCCTGCAACAATACATTCAAAATCCTTAAACAAAAACAACTAAAGTGTCGCCCTAATCAATCCTCGAAGTCAGACTCCAGTGGCTCAACGTCCATTTGCTCGTATAGAATCGGCAAAGCCAATGTCACATTAGCAGCAGCAAGGGCTTTAAGCTAGCCGTGTTTGAATCCCCAATTTTCAAATTTGGGGACTTCTTCCACATAATTTGCAAGAGCAGTGCTCTACCCAGCCTCGTACGCCTTGGAAGCCTCGGAGTCGGCTACTTACTTCACCTTCTTCAATTCTTCCAATTCAGCCTCCAGTTTGGCAATCGCCTCTTGGGCTAACTTGAGCGCATCTTCGCTCGCATTCGCCCTCTCCTTGGCGGCCAATCTGTGTTGGTCTGAATCTCTCGCCCTCTCCATCTCGGCCTCGGCCCTTGCACCTTCTATCTTCGCCCTCGCTGCTTCGAACTCAGCCCTGCTCCTCTGGCCCTCAACCTCCGATTGTAAACGGCCAATTCGTTTGACGACGTCATGCTGGCGACGGCCTATCTCGGCTATCCTCCCGACCGTCTACAAAATGGGAAATTAAAACCAAAACAATATATGCATAAAAGGGAAAGACAAGATCAAGGTATATACCAAAAGAGCTGATTGAGCAGCTAATGCTATTGCCAATAGATCCGGCTCCGCACGAAAAGCGGCCTTGTCAGCCGGCAATAAGACCAACGAAGCCATGCTCAACGCCACGGCTGGGTCTTTTATAGCCAACGCGTCGGAGGAGATCATCATGTTTTTTATCTTTGGTTGAACGATAAAAGGCACAACCAAATCCGACTCCTCTAAGAGCGGCCGTTTGTTAGTGGGGTTTTCCTCAGAGCCGGCCTCGACCTCGGCAGGACGTTTCTCCGCCCTTCGCTCAGCCTCTTGATTTGCCTGCACAATCGTCTCCGACTCGACATTTTGAGTTTGAGCCGCCTCCTCCTTGATAACAGGCAGGGAGGGCTCAACTTCGGCGGTAGGTGCCACTTCAGATCGAATGGCCTCTACTCTCCGCCGCGCGGCCATTCTTCCCACGTTTTTCTTTTTGGCGAGTTGTGTGAGTGATAACCCGGCCATGTCTTCGGGGTACGCGCTTGGAAGGTCTTCTAAACCAATAAAAATATCGTCAAAGGGAAGGTCCCCTCGGCCCGAAGTAGATGGAGGGTTGACTGAATTGAAACCGGCTTCCTCAAAGGCCAACTTCAAAGCCTCGTCTACTTCGGCTTCGGATTGGTTTGACTCTTCAACGACCTCCTCAGCTACCTCTGCCTGCTCCGAGTCAGATCCATCCAAACCAACCTGCCACAAGTTTTTGAAGTTGGTTAGAACAAGAGCCGTAAGAAACTCTTCGCCCCTCGGAATTGGGATGTTTTCTGCCGCCGAAAAAGTCGTGTAAGTCGGCTCGTATCGAAGAAGAACATGGGCCGCCCTCCCTTGTTTTTGAAGGGTTCGACGGCCGAAGTATTTGTGCGCGACTTCAACTTCTGCAAGAACGATGTCGTCGGTTGAAATAAAAACTTTCTTCAAATCGTTTCCTGCATAAGCAAAACCATGAGACCGCAAAAATGAAGCCTTGTTCGCCCCTCCTTCTAAGAATAAATGCAAGGAGCTATACGGCCACCTGGTTCGCCCCTCCTTCTAAGAATAGGATCTAGGCGGTCCTCACCTTCGCCGAATTCCCAGTTACCTTGGACAACGACCATGACATCATCGACTCATTTGCCAGAGCTGGAAAGCATAGTCACTAATTGATGGTCGGTGTCCTTGGCCCAAGGAAGTAGCATCCATGCCAGCCAGAAGACTTGGCCAAGGCATAACAATGCCGAATAGTAGGTATGCCAAGGTTAATCCTAAGGCGACGGTTTAACTCTATAATCCCCATTACGATTCTAAAAAAGTTAACATTGGGTTGGGAAGGGATTAGACCCCAATGGCGAAGGATAGCCCTAAGGAATGGGTGAAGCGGGAAACGGACTCCGCCCTCTGCAATTGATAAGAGAGGGAAGATGATTGTGCTTTCATCAGCCCTTTCCCTATCAAGGGTGCCGTCTGTCACAAGTAACAAACGGACGTCATCAGGAATGGAAAAATAGCATTGAAAGCTGGAGACTCGATCCGCAGAGAGGAGGTCTTTCAAATGCTTTGCCATTTTCGTCAGCCTATAGGAGTATACTAAACTAAAAACAAACCAGGAAAATGGATTCAAAGAAGAGGAAGAGAACTTACAGGAGATGGAGAGGACAATGAAGAATAAAAGGAAATTGCAGAGGTAAGTAGGAAGGCAGTCCAAAAACTTCAAGCATCCAAAAATGTGTATGTATTTGAAGAGACGACAAAATTTTAAATCACAATAAATGGAAGTGTACGAAGGGACGGGAAGTTGAAATGGTGGCCGAAAGGCGTGTGCTTTGACATCCACATTGGAATGAGGTTAGCCGCCGAATTTCGGCTCTGACTTTTCGAGTTCGAAACCAAACACGCCAGCTAACTGTCGTTAGTGGAGTGTTTGGGAGGCAATTGTGGTGGCAAAATATCGGGAGACGTAAAGAGGCCGAATAGTTGGACCTGGAGAGTCGAAATTCATACATCACATTCGGCCCCGTCTTATATATACAAATCTAGAGGTACCTTATTCGGCCAAATAACCAGTTGGGTAAGGGGCCGGGTGAAGAGCGGTTTGCAACAAAATGAGCCAAGTAAATAGTTATACGATGAATTGAAGGTGGGCCCAGCCTTGAAGCCCAAGAAAGAAAAGATATAAATAGAAGAACATCATCCAGAGAGAGGTATGTGAGAACTAGTGTGCTTAACTTAAAATACAAGCAATCAAGAGAGTATACACTGACTTATCCGTCAGAGTGCTAATTCCGACACCCCCGACCGGAGTGTTCATCTCTTTTCAGGTGATCAGCTGAGGATTACGAGCGTCCCCCCAGGATTCAAAGAGTATTTTCAAACCACTTCTCCACAGGTTTCCACGTAAGCCGTTGCGTCTACCAAGGCATGATAATCTCTATGTATTACCCTGGCAACTTTTCTTCGAATATCATCACACAACTTCCCCTCAAACTCAAGACAATGCCACTCCTCTGTTGTAACCAACTCTAGAGTAAATCTCAACAAACTAGCGAATCTCACCTCAAACTGTGCCAAAAGAGTATCCTCCTGGCGCAACTCAACAAACTGGTTCCTCATCTTTCCTGAGCGAAATGAGGAAAATACTTAGCCAAAAAGGCCTTAGTGAAATCACTCCAAGTAGTGTCCACAAAAACTCGTGCAGACTTCCACCAATAACCGGTGGCTCCTTTCAGTTGGAAACCAGCCAACACAACACTCAACTCCTCATCTTCGACTCTGAGCATATCAAGAGTCTTGGTAATCCATTATAACCAGTCATATGACTCCAACGGCTTAGGCTCCCCAAAAAACACAGGTGGATTGGAACGAAAAAACTCCTTGGTCAACTTAAGGTTATGCCCATGGTCCCCTCATTGCGAGCTAAAGCATCTTTCACCGCTCTCATAATCTCGCATGCAACTTCCTCACCCACAACTGATGTTGCAGGCGCAGGTCCTAATGGAACAACTGTGCCTCTACTGACACTCCTACTTCCCCCACAACCTCTACTTCCTCGAGAAGACATCCTATAAAACCAAAACCAAAACAAACTCAGTAAACAACAAGACAGCCTTGCTCGAGGCACACACTAACCCCCGCTAAGTTACAAAACACACTTAGCCCCAAAACACATAATTCTATCACATAGAGACAATTAAACATTTAATCACATAATCGAATCAAGTTTAAGAGATAACTACTCGCCCCGAAACTCTCAAGGAATTCCTATCAGAAACCACGTTGATCAAGCATGTTTCTAATAGAACCTCAAAGTAAGTTTACCGGTGAAAAGCATTATCCAGGAAACTTAAACCCATGCTCACACAAATGCAACATATAAAGTCCTAATACATAAATCATCTTTGTGCAACGTCCTCACCAAGTATAGCAAACCCACTCTGGTAAAACCACTTCCCACGAGCCCAAAGTATTCAACCCGGCTCGCTTTGATACTAAGTTGTCACACCCCGACTTTTATTATTCGATTCTATTACCAAATCCATTATAATAATTCCATTTAGTTGAGAACATGAACAAGAATAAATAATAACATTCTCTCACGACAACAATGATGATATATATGAGACATGGTACAATGTCCTTAGGCTTACATTGAATAATAATAAATAACAACGCAAGGGATTTATCCTTGTACAATACATGGCACACGGCCTATAAGTAGAGGGCTCGTAGCCAACAATTTAAAAGATTTCAAGTCATACACGATTCTTCCAGCCTTGTACTTGAAAAAGTTTATCAACACATGGGATAAGCACTAAGCCCGGTAGAGATCCCAAAGATCCTTACCAATCATAACATATAGATAAAAATGATCGTGAATGTATAATGACATACCATCTAAATAATGTGACATTTAGTATCTCATATAACAGTGTTTTTCTCAAAACGTTCCTCTTGACATAGTTCAGTATAAAATCATTTCTTCTCTTCCACATTTCCATCATTACTTCCAAAAGAAAATGTTTTAAAACCTCATTCTTTCTTTGATAAAACTTCTCACGTTAACATAAAAAGAATCTCACTTAAACAACCGTTCTGAAAATATAACCCCACATGCAAATCATAATCTCCATCCTACCTCTTAATACACCATAAGCATTTACATCCAAACATATATATCTACAACCTTCCTTGACCATAGGCCCAAGGATTAAAAAAAATGACTAGTATGAAAACCGTTAACACATATGTACATTCAAACAAGATAACTGAAGTAATACATACTACCCATCTCATCTCCACAATATGAAAACCGACAACACACTTATATATCCAAAATGGGATAACTAAAGTAATACGTTTTATTCCATCTCCACTGGCCTATAGCACGGATGGCAGATTCAACAATACTAATAACACATAGCACTTTACCGGCCTCACCCGAAAGGAGGTGCTCCTCAGGTCATACTTTACCGGGCGCAAACCGAAAGGGAACGCAGAACCTATCACAATGCGCCATGCTTTGCCGACTAAGATACGATGGGAAACGGACCCCATTTTCACACTTTACTGGGTGCAAACCGAAAGGGAGGAGGAAACCTCTGTCAAGGTGCCACACTTTGCCGGCTCAACACGATGGGAAACGGACCCCCAAACATCATCACAATAAAAATATAATCACGCTAATCGACATCAATAATACACGGTGTAATACATACACCTAGTCCAATCACCATCATAACAATCACTATTAGTTAATTACATTAAGTCATTCTTTTAAAATATACTTCGTGAACCACCGTTCCACACGGGTTTTCCTTTATTTCAAACATTCCCAAAACACATCATGGAGTACTAAACATCAAGACCATAACTATTCAACAACAGTCTCATAATGGAAACAACATTTATAAACGTTCCAATTATCTCTTTAACAACATAATTCATAACTCAACAATGGAATTGTCTATTCACAATGTTCATTTATCATCAACAACACATCGTGTTACATCACATAACCCATCTTACAATAGTACTCATAGTCTATCTCTAGCAACAAGCAATACCTTCCTCTAACGATGGCCAAGGACAAAACTCTAGACGTCAATCACATAATCTGAAATAACAAATACCTCTTAGGTAATTCCATGTTCCCGTTCATTGGAAACTCTCACATTTTATAAAAAGATAGCTAATCCAAATTTGTTTTAAAAATAGGGCTTCCCCCACTCAAATTCCCATCATACGCATAATGACTAAAATCTGCTATCGATAGCCCCCAAAATCCCAATTTGGTCAACAACCACAACATAACCCCAATTTTCAATTTACATAAAACCTTTCTTCAACATTCTACAATTAACGAATGGAATACCAACCCTTCCAATCCTATGTCCAAAATGTAAACATAACCCATAAACCCACCAATTTAAACTCAAATCAACTCATATGCTTTTTAACAAAACCAACCATAGACTATGCTTTTAAATGTAGTAAAAATACCACAAGTCTATCTATAGAGAAATATTGAAAAGAATCTCAAGAATCCTTACCTCTTGAAGCGAAGGGAAGAGAAACCGAAAATCCACCGGCAACGAAAACACGATCCGCTCAGATCAAAAGGAAGCCCTCGCGACCCTCTATGTTTTGATCTATAGGACTAGGGGTAGAAAATGGGTGTAGCTAGATGAAACCCAAGCTTCTAGGTCCAAGAAACCCTAAACTGGCAAAAAAGGGAGAGAGATAAGAGGGAGAATAGCAAAAAATGACTTTTTCAGGACACTACGGCCTTCTATAGACCCGCACACTGCTTGAGCGTAGGAAGTGACGCTCGAGCGTCCAGACACAAAAAGTGTGACCGCTCGATCGTAGGAAGTGTCACTCGAGCATAGAATACAAACTCTCAGAAGTTTTACTGACAAGTGACCACTGCTTGAGCACAAGAAGTACCGTTCGAGCAAACAGTGCCCGAGTGCAAGAATGGCCGCTCAAGCAAAGAATGACAACTCCCAGTATCTTTGCAAATCTACAAAAGTGCTGGAAGTTCAGAATGACCACTTGAGCGCAAGAAGTGCCGCTCGAGCTTAGAAGCAAAATTCTAGGCAACAACAATTTGAGAAACAAGTTACCAACCTGTGCCCAACGCAACCAAGACACTCCAATAACCAAACCCAATAAACAATGAGTGGAAGCAAGACATGAACAACCATAAAAGGCAATGAAACCTGGATCCAAAACATCAACAGGTCGGATTAAAACCAGGGTCACTATACAAGGGCCTTCTTGTGTTCTGTTGATCTGGTTCTAGAAGGAGATTTTACTCACGCTTGGTCACGTGCCATTGTTTCCTTGGTTACTTTTTAATGGACTTGTAATGCTAACTTTTATTACATCAATCCATTACCAAATCCTTTATATTAATACCAATTTCAATAATATCACACACGTGCCAACACAAACAATAACTAAATAATAACATTCTCTCTTGGAAGCGATGATGATATATAAACAAAATCTAGTACAATGCCTTAGGCTTGCATTAAATAATAACAAATCAAAGGGATTTACCCTTGTACAATACATGGCATTTAGCCAACAAATAAAAGACCCCGTGGCCTACATAAATAAAAGACTTCAAGTTCGAATAGTCCTTCCAGCCGTGCAGCTGAAAAGTTTGTCAACACGTGGGATGAGCACAAAGCCAATAGAGATCCCAAAGATCTTAAACAATCACAACAGATAGTTAGATATGATCATGCATGCCCCACATTCATACGTATATATAATGTGACATTTAATACCAAAGGTATACTTACATAAATACGGTTTCCTTTAAAAAAAAAAAAAAAATCGACTTTGTTCATTTTAGAAACATTAACTTCTTTTCTTAACAACCACCATTTCAAACCAACAGATTTAGACAACCGTTAGCCACAAATCTCAACTCAAAACCAGCACCATCCTCATCACATACATCCTACACCAAAACCTCAACACACACACACACACACACACACAAATCCACATAAACAGGTTTTTTGTTTAATTAAACCAGTTCCAATCTACTGACACTACAACCTAGTGATTTCTCTCATCACAGAGCACCACCTAAACTCGTGACCATCGCCAAGCGTCACTAAACCCTGTGGCCATCGCTGAGTACCACCAATCTCGTGGTCAACATGAGTACCACTCCATAAACTAGTGCACTATAAGAAGATACACTCTGCCAGTTGCCATCGCTAAGCACCACCTATCCAACACAAGCACATCACGTCTATAAATAACTTGAATCCACCCTAACCATTCAATTAAAACTAAGTATTTTTAATTAAATCAAATGCACCAAGGCATCAATCAACACTTGCAACAAAATATGCTCCATGCACCTCCATTCAACAACGGGTTTTCATTCTCATCGAAATGTTTCTAAGTATTACATAACGTGAGGTAATACAATTACAAACACAATCCTCTCTATCAGTTACCACTTACTCAATAACAATATAATAAAACAAATTATATTCATAACAATTCCCAATTCCTTATTCATTCCTTAACCTCGTCTTAACAACACCATATACATAACTAGATAGATAAGATCTAATATCGACAACCACCAACACACAATAGATTAATAAATGTAACTATCGACAACCAACCACCCAATTGTTCTACAATACACAATCCAATAACAACACCTAAGCATAGCATCTAGTAAGTAACAAACAATGGCATCCTCTACCGATGACTAAGGACAGAACTCTAAGATGCCAATTGCATAAATAAAAGCATAAAAAATTAATACTGTGTATCTCCAATGTACCAATCCCTTATGACTCTCAATTTCTTTTATAAAAGAGGTAATCAATCGCACTTATTTTGAAAAGCCAGTTTTCACTATTCCGAATCCCCAACATAAACAACAATTTCCAACACCCAATATTATTAATTTAAAACCCCCCAATTTCGACATAACAAACATAACCCAAAGCCCACATAACCTCAACTGTTTCTTTTAACATATAGAGATTATAAATCAAAATACCCAAAGCCTTCCAACCCCACATCTTAAACATGCTCCAACAGCCCATAAACACAAATCCACAAACCCCCAAATCTAAACCCAAACCAACCCATATGCTTTTAATGAAATCAAACATGAAAACCATACTTCATATGCAAAAAAAAAAGTACCACACATTTATCTATGGTGCAGTATTGAAAAGAAACTCAAGAATCCCCTTTTGAAGCGAAGAGGAAACAACCCAAAAATCACCAGTGATGAAATGACGATCTGCTCAGATCAAAATGAAGCCCTTGCTAAGTTCTACGTTTTGGTTTATAGGACTTGGGGTAGAAAATGGGTGGAAAGAGATGAAAACGAAGCTTAAAAGCTTGAAACTACCGGAAATGCCAGAAAGAGAGAGAAAATGAACTAAAAAATGAGATATTTTCTACTTTTCACGACTTTTATACCCAGACGGACCGCGGGCGTGAACAAAAGAAAGGACGATCACGGGAACAACCAACACCTTCGTGAGTGCCACTAAGGAAGTCGCCAGCCACCACCGCGGGCCACACACCCTTCTTCTAGCTAACAAACCTGAAGCTATGTTTTGGTCACGGCCTGGTTACGGCCCCTCTCGCTAGCTCGACCACCCTTAACAATTCGTGGCAAAGAGCAAAGTGATCGCTGGCGCAACTGACTAGGAACAGAACAACTGGGCAGCTGATCCGTAGCCAACTCAAAGCACACAACGGACCCAAACCATGCAGATACAAATAGAACCACTAGGACAACTTGTAACAACCCCGATCCATAATTAATTACTAATCCATTATTAAGAATGCTAACTAAGTGTTTAGAATGGAATTATATGCTAATTATGTATTTTGTATGCTATTTGGCTTTCTATCTATTACTTGTAGAAATATCTGTCTGGAATTCTGCTTTAATCTGAAAATTGAAAGCCTTATCGACATCCTAAACTGGAATTGGTTACAAGAATATGTTATTTGAAATATTTAGAACACTTTGGTGAGTTTAATTAAAAATTAATTTAGTTTGGTAAATTAAGTTGTATTTAATTGATCCAATGTTTTAATTAATGTATTAATACATCATAGCTATATATATAGAGCCTTGAAGCTCATTTGAGCTCATTGTTTGTCATTCTTGAGTGCAAAAATCTAAAAATCAAGTTTAGAGAGAGTGAGCTCAATTGTAGAGAGAGAAAGTGTGTAATTGAAGAGAAACTTGAAGATATAATTTGAATCCATCAAGATTGTACAAGAACTAGTGTGTTTGAAGCCTCTAGGTAAGAATTTACCTCTCAATTCATAAAGATAATATGTTTTAGAGTTGTATTCATGGATTAAACATGACCATTTGCATGTATTTCGGTAATTGAAGTCAAGAAAGCAAAGAAGTTCTACATGCATGCATGAATGTATGAAGTTTTCCCATGTTGAAGTGATATCCTAGCATCCATGTTCGTTTATGAGCTAATTTGTGCTTGCATGTTTCATTTCTTATGTTTTAACCCTTAACTTCATGTTTTAGAAAAGGATTTTGTACATGCGTGGAGCTTTTGAATTCAATTTTGGTAAATTTAAAGAAAGTTTGAATAAATGGTTTTAAGAGGTCATGTATTCATGTTTACGGAAAAGTTTTCAAGTTTAAAGACAAGCCATGCATGAGTTTTGCCTTTGAATTTTGCATTTGGAAGCTCAAAACTCTATTTTGAAAACCCAAAAAATTTGCAGACCGCCCAAGCAACGGATCTACTGCCTGCGCAAAGAATGTTGTAGCTTGTTTTTCATGCTCCTTTTGGACATAATTAGCCTTACAGTTTGGACTCCCGTGGTTCTGAATCTGATTTCACAAGTGCAATGTGAAATAGATAAACACAAATGAGTCAAAATCTGGCAAATCTTATGGAAAATCATTTTTGAATCAAAATGCCAAAAATGGACTGCTTTGCCAGATTACAGAGTCGCCAACTAAATATTTTTGAAAAATTTAAGAAACCCGTGACTCATGCCAAAGGCCATTTATCCGTCATCACCAAAATGTCTTGGCTTGGGTACTTAGGTATGAGAGGGGAAGGTCATGAATTGAGAACCCTTCTCACCCGATCAAAGATCAGTCTCTACTAATCATGATGTGATTCTTATTTACATTATATGCTCTGGTTCTGGTTATTATGCTAACATTACTATGTGTTGCACACAAGTATAAACTAATTTGCAAAAGTTGGAATGCTTTGATTTCATGTTTGTTTGAAAACTGGTTCTAATACGCGCCACTTGAAAATGTGAGTTTGTATGTACATTAATTAATTTATCCCAATTTAAGCAATTAGCCTTCATCTACAGGCATTCAAATAGGTATATCATTTAAGAAAATAGCCTCATGGAAAGCATGCTCGATATGGCAACAATCACATATATGTGGTATGCTAAAACAATAAGTGCTGACCTAATACTCCAAGGTAAGCCAAACAAAGCAAAATAATTAGCAAACATGCATACTCTTAAACGATGCAATATGACTAATGTGATGCACACATTATGTAATTTTTAATAGGTTCGGCTATGAGCATGATATATGATCCAATTCAAGACATGTGATAAATTACATTTTCAAGCAATGAAATTGAAAATGACATTGGTTAGTATGATGAGCCGAACCCAAATGTATATGAAACAAGTGTATGCGAACATGGGAATGCTTAAGTAAACATGATGCTCTATGCTACCATAATAAGCGGGTAATAAAAAGGAGAAAGAAATGGGGGTTAGAAGACATACACCATTATTACATATTTTGCCCTCATGCAAGAAGTTCTGAATAAGTGTCCAAATGTCTGGATTAACTAATTATTACAAATTCAAAACGAATACTAATTAACTGAATTAATTAACTACTTATTACGAATTCAAGGAATACTAAGCTACCTATCTAATTTATTACGACAAGGATATTAGAATGAGCAATAAACAAGCAATCTAAGTTAACTAGATATGCAATTACAAATAAACAGCAATAATAACTACAACAATACCTAATTATAACAATAATAATTACAACAATACCTAATTATAGCAATAATAATTAATTACAACAAGAATTATTTATAACAATAATAATTACAAAATATAAACAACAATGAGGCACAATGATCACATGCACAATGTCCAAAAGCTGCTCTGTTTGTCCAGATTGCTCTGCCTCACACTCAGCCGCTGTCCTTTGTTTCTGCCAAAAGGTCTCTGTTTACCAAACATTGTGAACCATCCGGCTCCAAATGAGATCCGGCCGAGCCAAAAAAGTGCCAGCTAGCTCTGAATTTTAGGCAAAAAATGTTTTTGTGCTCTGAGGTGAGAACAGTGCAGACAGCGCCTTTCTAGGCCCTGTTTGTCCCTTATACCCCGCTCTATCATGGAAAACTCAAAAGAAGGGCAAGTTCAAGTCTGAAACCACCAACAAGCACAATTGGATGGCTTGATGATTTCGGACACGTTTGGACAAAATTGAATAAATGTAATGGAATACCACCCCTTGCTCTTATCATGAAGGCTCAAAGAGGGAAGTAGACATGCTCTAAGTCTCATCAACATATCATGGATTGATACGTGACAATTCTCAAAACGATGGACCCGGCATAACGTCCGGCCAAATCCAGCCAACTCTAAATATTTTCTTTATGTCGGTTTAGTATATTTTGAGCCGATTTTATTAGTCCTTGCCATTTTGTAACCAATTTGTCCAAAGTGAGGGTTAAGTCCACTAAATGAGAAGAAATGTCAAACGAGAAGTGATCTATAGCATGAAAGAGAGATTATTCCTTGACGATGAACCTCCGAAAGAGATTAAGCCATTGAGCATGTATCTCTTTCTCATGCCTTGAATAACAATCAATCACTTGAAATGACTCTCAAACGAAAGAAAAGAAGAAAAAAGGGAGGTTGCAGAAATGATTGTGAACTTGATTATTTAGGATGATACTCTTGATATGAAAAATAAGTAAAGAAAAGCTCTCAACTCAAATGACTCAGTGTCGAAGGCCTAAACAACCAAAGCCATGAGAACTTACAACACAACAAGCTAGATATTCAAAGCATAAGCTATTTAGATAAATTAAAACAACCCCTAAACAGCTCCTAAAGTGTAAAAAACATTAGATAAAAGCCAGAGAAAGTAAGTAAAAAGTGTAGAGAAAAAGCTATGGAACAAAGCCTAAGGAGAGGTGGCTAACCCCTCCACTTTTTACAATTTTAAATCACATATTTCAGCCTCAAAATAGTCCAAGAATAGTCCCAAAACAGGCCAAAAATAGTAGCTAAAAGTGTGTTTAAAGAGCACAAAAAGATAGATAAAAGCAATAGATATAAAGCTAGTAAGCAAAATCAATGAGAGGTGGCTAACCCCTCCACTTTTGAGACTTTTAAACTATGTTTTTCAGCTTTTTAAACTCTGAAAATCAATGTAAAAAACAAGGAAAAGAGTGCAAGAACAAAGGGTATGAGCTATGAAATAAGGTGCAAGAAAGGGTGTTAAACCTTTCTAACTTTTGGTAGCTATTCAACCCCAAATTCCAACACTTGGAATGGATCCAAAATAGTAGGGAAACACAAGAAAAGGATAGAAAAAGATTGAAATGAAAGCAAGGAAAAAGGTGACAAGCTTATACCTCTTGAAAGAGAGGATGCTTCTTAGTTAACAAACTTGATTCAAAACACCCTAAAGATTTTGAAATTTAGTTTGAAATCTCAACAAAAAGCTCCAAGAACCAGCTCTAATGGTGAATGTATTGTGTATGTACTGTTGATAAAGGTTTGAAGGTAAGAAAGGTGTTGAAGATGAAAGGTGATCTTTTTAGCTCTTTAAAGCCTTTGGAAAATTTGCTAACCTTTAATTCTAAATGCAGGGGCTCTATTTTTAGAATTTGAGCCAAATTGGTCAAAAATATCTTCAAACAAAGCCAGCTGTCAAATTTCCGCCAGCTGTTTGTTTGGCGCTCTTGAGAGCCAGCTGGCACAACTGAGAGCTAGTCGGCCCCCAAAACACACGACCAGACCTAAAAATGAAAGGCCTGGTCTAAAAAGGCATTCTGGACAAATTTTCATTGAAAGTCGGCCGACACTAAATGAGCCACGGCTGGATCTAAATGGACTCGGCCGGCTCCAAAAATCTACATTCCAGGCCTGACTTCAAACGGGCATATCTCCCTCATCTGGACTCAGCTTTAGGTGATTCTTGTGTCTAAATTGAAGCCCCAAAAGTCTAATTTCCAATGGTGGTGACCTCACATCTAAATTCTAAGTGTGAAGAGAGATATGCCTAATTTAGTGAAGGCTACTCATTCTTTCTCAACGGTTTGATGCTCAACTTCTTCCTAAACTAGTTTTCTTCCCTCCCCTCCTATTTCCTTCAACTCCAAACCTATAAGTAAGATGTTTTTAAAGATTTTTCAAAGAGTTCACCTCCTTCCCATGTATCTCCACTTTGTCCTTGCTTGGTTTACCGAAAAGTGCAATGTTTTAAACAAACTGCGATTCTTGGAACATCATAGAAGCATTTGGAAAAATATTTTGAAAAAGTGGGTTTTAAGGTTTAAAATAGTTTGGCCAAAATGAGGCATAAGGTTTGGGATTAGAACTTGAAGCCAAATTTCTTCGCTGAGAATTCAAAAGGTTGCACAGTGTAACTTTCATCATCGGGTGTTTGGAATAAAGCGACCAAGTCTTAAGGGTGGTAAAAAATGGGGTGTCTACAGTTGCCCCTCTTTGACAGAGCTCGAATAGTCATGAAATGACATGAGTGAATGTTAAAGTCTGAAAATGACCTATTTTGACAAGGTTGTAAGACCTGGGCAAACAAACAAAATGCAGATGTAGTTGGTTGAACCCGAGGGTTGCCTACGTATCCTGTTGCTAGGAATCAAACTAGGGTAGTTCAGGGACAGGATGCAAATGATACACAATATAATGAAACAATGCAAATGATATATAATGTAAGCAATCTAAACCACGAGTAGTGCTTACCACACAAATATCATAAATGAATGGGGATGCAAATCAAACTATGTTGTATATAGAAAAGAAGTGTGGGCACGAGCCAAATGACGCCTAACACAAGCTAAGTGCCTACATCTTCAATACTGGCCTCAACGAGCATGGATGCTTACACATAACAAAACCATGTTTTAACGTGAAAGGGGTGTGACCACCTGCAAAACTATGTTTTTTATAGAAAAAGAAAGAGTACAAGTAATTAGGTAGTGTGATATAAGTGGAGAATGATCTGTAGGGGAAAGATAATGATCCTAAATGCTGAATGCAACAAGACAAAAGTACGATGCAATGAATGCAATAAACGAAGTGAATAAGGGGCACAGGTCGAACCATGTCTTACCTAGAAAAGGCATGGACACAAACCAAACCACGTCTAACACAGAAAAGGTGCCGACACCCACAATACTGGCCTTAACGTAGCATGGGTACTTACACATGATAGAACAATGTTTCAACGAGGAAAGGTATGGGCACATGCCATACTAAGCTTAACAAGGAAAGGATGGAAGTAATAAAATAGTATGATGTAATGGATGTAATGGATAGTGTAGTAGATGCATGCGATAAATGCTATATGCAATGTAATAGATGATATTAGATGATGAATATGATGTAGCAGCTAGGAAATAGAAGTACCTTACAAGGGTAATTAGCGAGGACTCACCTTACGCTACTGGGGAGCTTCCTCTTCTTCTTGGTTTTAGGGCTTTTTCCTTCATCTTGCGCTTCGAAACCATAGGTACTACTTTTCTTCCCGGCTATGCTTGCAACTTTCCCTATTCTCCAACAGGGTGACAGGCTAGGTTAGTTCAGTATCCAGAATTGAGGCGCGTACAAGCTACCTCAACCTATGGGGCTGCCATACAGATTTCAAGCTAAGGATACACCCCTGGGTATTTAAACTAGACTTTAGTCTCGGAAATTCCAAACCTTTGCATTCTAAGCGTCGCCATTCGAACTCTAGTTTTTACCGTCTTAATTGATCTCTTAGGAACTCACTACAAACACAGCCAGGTGGCTATACCAGACCACCTGAAGCCTTTCCAGCACGACAAACACCAAAGGAATTGCACCTCTAGAGGTTTTAAGGTCTCCTAGACCTAGTGAGAGCACAAGACAGTGCGAGTGAGGTGCACAAGACAGTGCAGGGTGAATGAATACACAAGACAGTGCTAACTCAAGGTGCACAAAACAGTGCGATGCGAGGTGAATGCACAAAATAGTGAAATGCAAGATGAATGCACAAAACAATGCTGTGTGGGTGCACAAGACAATGCGATACGGGGTGCACAAGACAGTGTGAACTCAAGGTGCACAAAACAATGCGATGCAAAGTGCACAAAATAGTGCGATACATGGTGCACAAGATAGTGCGATACATGGTGCACAAAATAGTGCGATGCAAGTGGATGCACAAAACAGTGTGGGGTAAGGTGAATGCACAAAACAGTGCGCTACAAGGTGCACAAAATAGTGCGAACTCAAAGTGCACAAAACAGTGCGATACGAAGTTCACAAAACAGTGCGAACTCAAGGTGCACAAAATAGTGCAATACAAAGTGAACAAGATAGTGTGATACAAAGTGCACAAAATAGTGCGATACTCAAGGCACACAAAATAGTGTGACGTGAAGTGCACAAACCAGTGTGATACTTAAGGTGCACAAAACAGTACGATACAAAGTGCACAAGATGCATGGTATGTAAAGGGAAATGAGCAGTACTCAGAGTAATGCGTCATGTACCTTATGAAATGAGTGCATGACAACTTGCCACAATTTATTTGAAATCGACTTGCCACAACTTATTGAAATGTAATTGAAAAACATTGCGAAAGGTAACTCAACGAAACAGGAACAACCGATCATGCAATTCAAATCACCTAGAATGTATGAGCATGTATGCATAATAAAAAGCACATGTATTAATCAGAGGGGAAAATGGAAATCCCAAGAGAGTTTTGAAATGGTCGGAGACAACTTTCGATAGCTGAATCATATCAGAATCATCATGGGGGTGAGCTCAACCAAATCCAGGGGAAAGTACCTGATAAATGGCTCTGAGCGGATTGATAGAAAGGTTAGGTTCACGCCTCTTGTTTAATTGATGACCCGATCAGATGTACTAAAAATTGCCCCTAGTGTCTAGTCATTGGCCACCGATTGGGTTCATGCCCCTTGTTCGATGGATGGCGCAGTCAGATGTATTGAAAAGTGCCCCTAGTGTCCAGTCATTGGCCACCTTTTTAACATTATACAGGCACGTGTGATGGGGATCATCAGATCCTAGAACGGTTGCCAACTAATTAGACTGATGCTTCTCTTCTGTCCCAGCATGTTGAGGATCTACTCCATTTCCCCCCAAAGTAGTGACGGATTCCTCACATACACTTTTCAATGATCATGAATGCGATACCCCTTGTATGGACACTCTCAGTTTGTTTATAAATTCCACACATGGACTTGTTTTCGAGTCTGGAGTGAACATTCGTGTATGGAATTTTGGCAATGCCACTCTGTTGAACTTTGAGCGACAAACACACTGTGGTGACTCGATGAAGAGTGCTGACCGAGACAAACACCAGGCACGACACAACTGAATTTACAACTGACCCAAAAGAAAAAGAAAGAAAAAAAAAAGACTCAAGGTAACTAGTCATTTATAGAGCCCCTAGTATTACTTATGTTCCTTTTAGAACTCAATTTCACAAAACCCGAGTTTTGATTCATTTTTTGTTGCTTAAGTTAGAGATTCCACTGATAAGTTCAAGTATTGAAAATTTCTCCACTTGTTGATTCAAGCTAGTTCTTTCTTACCCAATGCAAGTATGACATGTGCTGCAGTCGGTATAGCTCATGGATTGATGTGAAGCTGAGGACGTGAATCGGGCAAGATGATTGGGTCGAGACAAACAAGATGGATATGGTTGAGACCGAACTTCAGGATGAAGTTGCCTACGTATCCCAAGAATGGGAATGAGGTCAACGTAGTTCATGGCTGAGGTTCACTTGAGTATTGCCACTCTCCTTTTGCACTCTAACTTTTGCCAAAGTCGCCCCTTAGGGGTTTTCAATCTTGCGAGCTTTATTAGTTTGATTTCTCATTTTTCATGCTCTAACTTTTGCCTAGGTCACCCTTTCGAATTTTCGGCCTAGTGAGCCTCTCAAGGATAGCGTTACAACACTTGTGGTGAATTTGATCAATAGTCATCCTTGCCCTAACACTGGAATTGGCTTCACCTTGATTTGAGATTGGTTCTCCATTCTCTTATGCATGTCCTCTTCATTTCTTTTTCTCCATTTTCAGAGTTGGTTCTTCTCATGGTACTTCCTCGCATTAGCTTTCCCGAATTCAAACAACAGTTCATTTCTTTACAGTTGATTGGATTTCAATCCATTGAATACCCCTGGATTGGCGATTGACTTTTTCCTTTTTCTTTTTCTTTTTTCCTTTTCTTCTTTTCTTCTTTTTCTTTTCTCTTCTCTTCTCTTTTTTCTCTTTTGGTTTCTTCTATTTTTCCTTTCTCTTTTCTTTTCTTCTTTCTTTTCGGTTTCCTTTATCCATTTCCTTGTGAAGTAATGAAAACACCAGGGGAAGAAATTCTATGATTGTGAGATCTAAAAGCTGTCTTGTGCTTGCCAAAATGATCGCCCAAAGGTGAAGAGAATCCCTAGGACAGTGTAGAATACCACGCGCAATTCTAAATCTATCTTCGCAAGTTTTGTGGAAGAAATAGCTGAAGAAGCAGCTTAAACTTTTAAAATCATGAAGGACTTTGCGCCGATAAGTCAGAATTCACTCAAACCATTTAGGGGATCATTCTCAACACTCACGCTTATTAACATAATCTCATTCAAAAAACAAATTCAAAGCTTTTTCTATTTTTAAAAGGTCACACATGCATTACTATAGGCACAAAAAAATGATCAGAAATTTGACTTCCACTTTCTTATTGAAAACAACGAAGACTTGAGGGTACGCAAGAGCGACTCAAAGGAAAAGACTCAACTGACACGACAACGCAAGAAAAGACAAAGAAAATAAAACTCACAACTCAACTATTTACAAGACACGATTCAAAACAAAATCAGCATCCTTGAGACAAAAATGGGTTTTCACTCTCCAAGTCCACCTGTAGAATTCATGAAACAAAACTTCAAGTAGCCTCTGGGAGGGTCCAAACCCGCCTTCAATTTAGAATTACTAACATCCACATCCTGTAGGATTGATTTCAAACTTCTGAGCTGAGTCTCACAGATTGAGCCTCACAATTACCCCAGTTGTCCCCACACATCTCATTGATTGTGCTGGTTGGGGTCAAGGTTGGTTATTAGCAAGCCATGGATGGGATTTATGTTATGGGATGGTCTATTGCCATCAGGGAGAGGTTTATTGTCAATTAAGTCTTGAATTTAGTGGCGAAGGTGAAAGCAACAGTCAGTATGGTGACTGTACTGCTGATGGAATGTGCAATATTGGGTAAGGTCATGTCTAGGTGGGAGAGGATTAGGGAGAGGTCAAGGATTGAGCGGTTTGAGATACCCTTTCTCTATCAATACCTTCAAGGCGAGGGTTGGGCTCATATGGAGATGGGCGAAGGTTCGTTTTTCGGAAGAGGAAGCATCAGGTTTAGAAACATTAGCAAATGGGTTGGCAAGTGTTGGTTGGGTATTCATGGGGTTGGGACAGGAATCAAGATGAGTGTTTTTGGTAAAGCATCCCTTTTCATTGCTTACCCCCTGATTTAAAATGCTCCCAACCTAAGCGATAAAAGTGTCATCCACAGTCTTTGCAACGACTGTGAGCACTTGTTGCTTGTTCAACCTTTTGACCTTTAAAGTTTCAATAGCCCATCAAAGGTGTGCATAGGGATCAATAGTTACCCCAGACTTATTCTTGCTACTTGCTTCGACCATGTTCACTTTTGATTGGCCCATTCCATTTTTACTTTGTCCCAAGATTGAAGAATTCTTTGATGGGGTCGGAACCCCAAAGGTTAAATCTACCACCATTCCTTGAAGGTCTTCAATCATTCTCAACATCTCAGCAACAGTGGGTTCGACCATTTGGCGCTCTTGGGGTATTCGAACCGAAGTTAGTGTATCCCTGATGCACAAATTGGTACTTTCAACAATGAACACCTGCGGCTTGGGCAGATGGGATGGAGGATGAGGTTAAGGTGAGGATGAGGTACTTGGTCACAGATGGGAAGTGGGTTGGTGGTAACATTGGGTTCTTGAGGTGGAGCTATTGTCTGGTTGTCGATGAGATTCTGAATCTCATGACGAAGGTGGTAGCAACGATCGGTGCGATGACTGTGCTGCTGATGGTACACACAATATTTGGTAGGGTTATGTCTAGCAAGGAGTGGGTCCGGAAGAGGTTAGGGATAAAGGGGTTTGAGATACCCTCTTTCCATTAGGACTTTTAGTGCGCTAGTTAGGCTCATATATAGGGGGAAAGTTTTGCCTTGAGCTTGGGTTGGGCTGGCTATTTGTGGGTTGGTATTGGCGAAAGGGTCGGTAGTTTGTGGGTTAGCGATAACGGTATTGGTTTCAGTGGGTTTGGGAATAGTGCTACTGCTAGCATTGGTACTCTCGGAAAACACCCTCCTTGTTGGTTCGCTTGTTCCGGGAATAATCCCTTTGTTGAATGCACTCTCAATTTGAATCCCTAACTCATGCAAATTTTTGAAAGTGAACAATGGTGCGACTATTAACTTTTGTAACATATCAGGCTTAAGGTTCTGCATCACTATCCACACTTGGTCCCTCTCAGAAGGTCGATCTGTCATTTGTGCTGCCTTTGCTCTTTACCTTGCAACAAATTCCACAAAAAGGTTCTTTAGGATTTTGATGGGTTGCTTCAAGCTCTTGGGTGGTCATTTTAATTTGGGTATTATAAAAATATTGATTGACAAACGCCTCGGCCAAATCTTTCCAGTTCTGCTTCACTTTTTCCTCTAACTTGGCGTACCAAATGGCTACTATACCCAACAGGGTTTTTTCCATACAGAGAGCGTTTCTGAGGCTTAGTCAGACCCATCAATTTCAAGATGTCCAAGAAAAGCCAGATATGTACCATAGGATCTCTAGACCCGTTGAAACGGTCAATGGGTGGCATTTTGAATCTGTCTGGGAGCCGTACGGTAGCCTCGGTGTACCTATCCTATATGTCGGGTATGGAGCTAATTCCCTGTGGCTTTTTGAATTACTTCTAAAGGTTAGCAACTTTTAACAAGGTCAGGTCGAGATCATTAATATCAAGGGAAAAAGCCCCTCATTAGGTTACACCAGGGGTTTAAAAACTCGAACTTGAGCCAACCCTTCTTGAGGGTTTGGACCTTGTAAATCTTCAGCTGGTAGAGGTGGGTCAAATTTTGACTGGGGGCCCAGGATTGGATGTATGGTAGATGCCCCAGATGGGCGTTGTATTTCAGTGCTGGTTTCATCCTGCATGGCAATTCCCTAGTTTAAGGCCATTATCATGGCCACAACTTCTTCTGGACTCTGAGCCATCACGAGCCTGTTGAGTTGGCAATCAGGAAAATGGATGGGTGTAAGCTGAGAGTTGACTAATAAGGATTTCAACCCGGTTATACTTGATGTATCTAAACTAGATTAGTTTAGATGGGTTTGACTGTATTGGGCTTTTTTAGAATTAGTCTTTTGGCATTAGATGGATCTTTTTTGAGTTAGCCTTTGGGGATCAGATGGATTGGACCTTTGTTGAGTGGGTTTTTTTTTTTTTTCTGGGATTAGATGGATTGTGATGGGTTAAGGCTTTTCGGGTCGGATTGGGCTTGGCCTTTGCTGAGTTGGGTACTGCTCATTCTTTGGCTCAGACAAACCTAGCCTTAAAAACAAATGCCCTATCAGCTAAGGGATACCAGGCATGCTGGTTAAAACAAAGCAAGATACAATTTTTGGCCCTGGTTCTGGTCTTGCTGACAATTCACCCACATTAAACACAAACCCCTAGATTTTGACCCAAATTCTGATTCTGATATGACCCTTAAGTTTGACAGGAATCTCCTCAAGATTAAGAATTTCCCAAGATTGTATCACACATTTCCAAAGATTTCACGTTTTACACAAAAGCACTCAAAACACCCCTATAAGAGGTTTCCTAGCTTTTGGAGTGATCTACAATTTTATTATTCAAACAAACGGTATCACAGTAGCCTAGTAAATAGGAGGGCATCTTGTCCTATGTTTGAAAAGTCACTAAGGCTAACTATATGACGTTAGGCCGATTGGTCAAAAGTGGTACCTCAACAAGACTACCTAATATACATCTCACACCTAACACCGAGAAGTGAAAGAAAGATCAAATGGTACAGCGATAATCCAGATCCAAGGGTTGTGTTACTAACATAGCATAGTCCATGACCAGTCAGCCTTTTGGCAAGCTTTTGGACAAGCCTTCGGTAAACCATCCAGGAATAACATATGGAAAACACATGCAATGCAAAGACCATATATAGGTAGATAAAATTTCACATCACGAATTTCAAGTCAAGTTCTCTAAATCCCTAACAGATTCGCCAGAAACTGTAGCTTGCTTTTCATGCTCCTTTTGGATACGATTAGCTCTATAGTTCGGACTCTCGTGGTTCTGAATCTGATTTCACAAGTGCAATGTGAAATAGATAAATACAAATGAGTACAAATCCGGCAAATCTTTTGGAAAATCAATTTTGAATCAAAATGCCAAAAATGGACTACTTTGCCAGATTATAGAGTCGCCACATAAATATTTTTGAAAAATTTAGGAAACCCGTGACTCGTGCCAAAGGCCACTTATCTGTCATTACCAAAGTGTATCGGCTAGGGAACTTAGGTATGAGAGGGGAAGGTCATGAATTGAGCACCCCTCTCACCCGATCAAAGATCGGCCTCTACTAATCATGATGTCATTCTTATTTACATTATATGCTCTTGTTTTGGTTATTATGCTAACATTACTTTGTGTTGCATGCAAGTATAAACTAATTTGCAAAAGTTGGAATGCTTTGATTTCGTGTTTGTTTGAAAACTGGTTTGAATACGCATCACTTGAAAGGTGAGTTTGTTTGTACATTAATCAATTTATCCCAATTTAAACAATTAGCCTTCATCCACAAACATTCAAACAGGTATACTATTTAAGCAAATAGCCTTATGGAAAGCATGCTTGATATGTCAACAATCACATATATGTGGTATGCTAAAACAATAAGTGCTCACCTAGTACTCCAAGGTAAGCCAAACAAATCAAAATAATTAGCAAACATGCATGCTCTTAAACGATGCAATATGACTAATGTGACGCACACATTACGTAATTTTTAATAGGCTTGACTATGAGCATGGTATATGATCCAATTCAAGACATGTGATAAATCACATTTTTAAGCAATAAAATTAAAATTGACATTGGTTAGTATGATGAGCTGAACCCAAACCTATATGAAACAAGTGTATGCGAACATGGGAATGCTTAAGTAAACATGATGCTCTATGCTACCATCATAAGCGGGTAAATAAAAGGGAGAAAGAAATGGGGGTTGGAAGACATACACCATTATTACATATTTTGCCATCGTGCAAGAAGTTCCAAATAAGTGTCCAAATGTCCGGATTAACTAATTATTACAAATTCAAAACAAATACTAATTAGCTGAATTAATTAACTACTTATTACGAATTCAAGGAACACTAAGCTACCTATCTAATTTATTACGACAAGGATATTAGAATGAGCAATAAACTAGCAATCTAAGTTAACCAGCTATACAATTACAAATAAATAGCAATAATAACTACAACAATACCTAATTATAACAATAATAATTAATTACAACAATAATTATTTATAACTAATAATTACAAAATATAAGCAACAATGAGGCACAATGATCACATGCACAATGTCTAGAAGCTGCTCTGTCTGCCTTGATTACTCTGCCTCACACTCAGCCATTGCCCCTTGTTTTTGCCAAAAGGTCTCTGTTTACCAAACATTGTGAGTCGGCCGGCTCCAAATGAGATCCGGCCGGGCAAAAAAAGTGTCGGCTGGCTCTGAATTTTAGGCCAAAAATGTTTTTGTGCTCTAACGTAAGAACAGTGCAGAAAGAACCTTTCTAGGCCCTTTTTGTCCCTTCTACCTTTCTCTATCATGGGAAACTTAAGAGAAGAGCGAGTTCAAGTCTGAAACCATCAACATGCACAATTGGATGGCTTGATGATTTCGAACACGTTTGGACAAAATTGAATAAATGTAATGGAATACCACCCCTTGCTCTTATCATGAAGGCTCAAAGAGGGAAGTAGACATGCTCTAAGTTTCATCAACATATCATAGATTGATACGTGACAATTCTTGGAACGATGGACCCGGCATAACATTCGTCTAAATCCAACCAACTCTAAACATTTTCTTTATGTCGATTTAGTTCATTTTGAGCCTATTTTATTAGTCCTTGCCATTCTTTAATCAATTAATGAGAAAAAACGTCAAACAAGAAGTGATCTATAGCATGAAAGAGAGATTATGCCTTGACGATCAACCTCTGAAGAGATTAGACCATCGAGCATGTATCTCTTTCTCATGCCTTGAATAACAATCGATCGCTTGAAATGTAACGCCTTCAAAATATGATATAATCAATCATTCACAAGATCTATAGACATAATAGAAATGCTATATTTTCATTCATCAGAGTTAATATTACAAGAGATATCACATGCATTACACTTTCATAAACGTTCATCTTGAAACTATAACATGTAACTCTAATTGAGAACAACAAAATAAATGTGCTAAGGGCTTACATCTTTCCAAGTCTTTGCTTGGTTACAACAAAAGAAGAGTCCAGTCTCTATACAAGTAAAGCCCTCGGCTTGAATAAACATTCAACACAAAACGAAATCACAAAAATGGATCCTTCAGCCCCTAAGCCTCCCAAGCTATGTCCTTGGAGGTGGCATGTCACCTGTACCTGAAAATGGTTTCCTAAGTAGGGTGAGCCAAAGCCCAGTAGAGATATGCTAAACAATATATGAGAATTAACTAAGTTATCAGCATCAGATAAATGTTCAATACTAGTAAACCAACTTACACCTTTTCATGATCAATCAATATCGACATCCGTATTTCAGTCCATTTCTATTCATTTACCCAAATCAATTCATTGACATAGTTCATTGTTATCTAAACAATTCAAAACGAGACTACAACTCATTTATCAACACGTCAATAACAAACATTATTCAACACTTCCATTTTCTTGCCATTTTACGGAATCACATCCGAGGGAACCGGCACCCATATATGTATAATTTTGATACTTTCACCCTAGACACTCCGGCCAACTTAATTATTAATGGAGTCTATCCCCTATCTCCTCCCAAACAATGGAGTACATCCCCTATCTCCTCCCAAACAACGATACATATACAATGTATTTAAAAGCATGTCATATACAATGACTACCAAAATTCACATATTCAACAATTTGCCTTTTAATTCCCTCTCCTCACCAATCATGAACATGATAGATATAACAAATTACATATATAAAATGCACATAAACATTTTGACAAGATTAGAGATATATTAATCGACTTAATGAGAAGCATAGCATACCAATCATGAACATATATCTATGATAGACAATTCATCAATTATTGAGGAGAGAGAGAGAGAGAAAGAGAGAGAGAGAGACGAAATTCTCCCTTTTAATCTCTTCTCTTCCACCATCATCATATTCTTCATGAGATTGCTATTATACTTCTTTGCATTCTCTTATATTCGCTTCTTGCAAAGTACACAGTGTCTATTAGAGCAAACATCATGTTATCTACAATCCTGAATTAGCTTCAAACAGAACGAAATCGATCGAGAATTGCTTCAGTTTAGACTTGTACGCAAAATAAATAAGGATGCGCATTGATGAAGATCGGCAATGCGATTTTGACATGGAAATCCAATATCTGAGCGATGCGTTCGCTGAGATCTCGCCGGAAAGCTCTAGAAGATAGTGGATCTGACGTTTCAAAATTAATCGATGAAAAGAATTTGATTATTTAATTTACTTCATTGTGGGTTGTATCACTCTTCTTGACATCCCACACTATACATTTTGGCCAAAAAGTCATCATCCCAAGATATCTGAAACCCCAGTTCAAAAAAAAAAAAAAAAAAAAAAAAAAGATATCTAAAACCTTTAAGTTGCGTTTGATAGAGTTTTGTAAATATGATTTGAAAATATGAGTTGTATTTTGAGTCTGTGAGTTTTGAAATTATGATTTAAGTGTAGAAAATTTGTTTGGTGAATGAGTTTTGAAAAAAGTTTTAAAAAGAGTTTTTGAATTGAGTGATGTGACATAATTTTTATATAAAAACTTACAACTCATAACCAAACACAACCTAAAATTCTATTCAAAACTCATAAAAAATTAAAAAAAAAAATTGAAAATATTTTTTATTTAACATATAAAAATAATTTAAAAAAAAATCAAGAACACTGTTTCAGTCAATTGGCCGGACGTCTGAGGGGACATCCGGGTACACAAATTTTCAAACGCGGGTGTGGAAATATGTTTTAAAAACCATAAACAAACGCCACACTCGATGCTGAATGTGAAAATGTGTTTTGAAAGCTGTACCAAACACAGCCTTAATGTCCCAATCATACTTTCAACATTTGCGTTATGGAAATTCACCATAACCATAAAACGGTTGAGTGGAAAGGTACAAACCAGAATTTTTCCATATCCAATTTCTAAAAAGATCAAAGTTAAGTTTCCTTTTATGAAGAGAGGAAAAACAAACAAAAGTATCAATTTTTTTATGGACGGACCCTCTAAAGTAAAAATTGCAAAATATAAACTGTGTAAAAAGTAGTTAGTTACTATAGAGAAACTGCTATTTTTTGAAAGATAATAATACAACAACAAACAAAGGCTCTAATATACAATCTACGGCCCGCAAACAACTCACAAACACCAGTTGAGCATTAGCCAAAGAGACTTATAAACACATACTAGTTATATTTTACCAAAAATCATAAACAGAACAAATCTGTCTTAAGATTGTTGGAAAAATAATACCAAACTATATGAAAAATATAATTTAAAATTATGCAAATGATTTTTGGGCAAAACCAAAAATTGAAATAAATCGACATAAGAACATGATAAAACTTACAGTACATAAATAGATAAAACCTGATCGAGTCGAGTATGTGATACTCTTTCCTTAAGATAGATTCGTCTTCTCATCGGTGCTTAGGATTCAATGGATGTCTATCTCCCAGGATATAACGATCAATGTCTTACACTAGCCATACTACTATTGCAAGCCTAGCGAACTTCGCTGTACTTGTACTCTCTTTATAGGAAAATTAGACTCAGGAAATATGAAGAATAAATACAAAGTGAAGAAGAAAATGACAATTCTCTCTCCAAATTGAAGTGAGGGGGATGGAATTTATAGATTCCTCCATGACTCTTAAGAAAGGTTGTGACGCTTCAAACGAACACACCATTTCATCTCAAGAGACACAACCATTGGAGTAAATTTTTAATTCAAATTTTTCAACAGAAGTTTCATCTATTTCAAGTGCTTATGTTTTAACATTGATTTTCTTTTATTTATTTATTTATTTTTATTTTGGCAGAGATGTGATTTTCAGAAAAATACAAATAATGCAAAACTCAATTTCCATACAATTTTTACTCTATTTTTTTTTTTAATTTAACTAATCAAACCTATTCAATTTAGTTAATAGATGTGAAATCCATTCAAAAATTTTTTTTTTTTCCATCTAAATCCATTCAACTAATCAAACTCATTCACAGTAACAGCGTGGAACACAGATTTATTTATTTATTTATTTATTTTTAATATGTAACGATGTAATTTGGACTAAAGTTGCTGTTTTGGCTGCAGCGCTGCTTCCTTTGATTTTTATATATATATATATATAAATCAAACCCACCAAATGGTGGGGTTTTACTGTCACAGCACCACCCACCCCAAACTCGCACCGGATTTCATCCACTGAATCTAAAATTATTTTATAATCTAAAATTTCCTTCTGTTTTTTTGGGTTCAATGATCCACTTAACCAAGAGTATCTACAAAAGTCTTTGATCCACTTAAATCTAAAATTTCCCTCTTTTTTTATGAGTCAATGATCCGCTTGAGCAAGGTCTTTCACCCACTTAATCTAAAATAATTTTTAATCTATAAACATTAATATAATATATCCTGGTCTTTCATTCACTAAATCTAAAATTATTTTATAATCTAAAATTTCCTTCTGTTTTTGTGGGTTCAATGATCCACTTAACCAAGAGGTCAATGATCTACAAAAGTCTTTCATCCACTTAAATCTAAAATTTCCTTCTTTTTTATGAGTCAATGATCCACTTGAGCAAGGTCTTTCACCCACTTAATCTAAAATTATTTTTAATCTATAAACATTAATATAATATATCCTACATTTGCTTTAAATCTTCGTTTGATTGGAAGAAAAAACAAAATGAAGTAAAAGTGTTAGAAAATAAAGTGAAAGAAAAAAAATAGAAAATATGAGAGGCTTAGTGGAACCCAGTTAATTGATTCTATACATTTGAAGTTATATTCCAATTAATCATTTTTTTCATATTAGAGGTATTATGTGAACTATTTTACCTCAGTATATCACATACAAACACAATATATATATATATTTTATTTTTGGGACGTTTTTTGATAAGTCCCGTTTATACCTGTTTAGTTCCATAAAACCCAAACTAATTCTGAATATTCCATTAGGCCCATTAATTGTAAAAGGACGAGACAACCCTCCCCGTCTCTCCCGCTTGTAACCGACTCTTCAAAACCCATTCCTATTCCAACTATTCAATCCACAAAATTTCCACAACGAAAACTCAATCCACGTCGCCTCCAAAAACCCTAGATTTACATCGCCTCACCAACGTCGTCGTCGTCCATCGTCGCCACCAACAATGACGAACAGAAGTAAGTACTAACATTCCACCTTCTGCTTTTCAATCATAATGTCATCACCGATGTATACATCCACCTTTCTGGTTTTCTGGATTTGAATTCGTAAACATACATGTTTTCGGAATTGATTTTGTAAAAATAGATGATGTCAACATTCACATAAGCCTTGATTATTGACTAAACTTACAGTAGTATACACTGCTTGTGAATATTCACAGCAGTGTATAATGATGTGAACATTCACATCACTGTATAACGACGTGAATGTTCACATTACGGTCAATGTTGATTTTGTTCATTGTTGATATCCACAGAATCCCCAAACTTCAGTCAACAATGTGATGGAATGTGATTTAAATATTCACTCTCATTGTGACATCAATGTTGGACTTGTTTGTGTCAGTCGGTATAGTTTGGTGCTGTTGGTTCACCCCTTTGATTTTTATCAAATTATAACAGAATGTGATCTTCACAATGTAAACATTCACATTGGGTAGTAACTGTTGTCATGTTGTGAAATACGGATGATGTGAGCATTCACATTAATGTAAATATTCACATTGTCTCATCAATATCCAAGCTGCTTGTGTTATTGGGTGTTGTTTGGCGCTGTTGCTTCCCCCCTTTGATCTTTCGCAAATTATAACGTAATGTGGTCACCCATGTCAATATTTACATTGCCTTGTAACTGTTGTCATTTTCGGTATTTATTTTGCAAACATGGATGATGTGAACATTCATATTAGTGTTGATTACGGGGTAAACCTGCAACAGTAGACATGCGAATGTTCACATTAATGTCAAAACCCCAAAACTTCACTCAAAAACACAGCAGCAGACACTGATGTGAACATTCACATCAGCCTACAATGATGTGAATGTTCACATTACATTCACATTAGTGTTGATTACTGGGAAAACTTGCAGCAGTAGACATGTGAATGTTCACATTAATATCAAAACCCCCAAACTTCACTCAAAAACACAGCAGCAGACACTGATGTGAACATTCACATCAGCCTACAAATGAT
Source organism: Camellia granthamiana (assembly GCA_036172215.1). Taxonomy (NCBI): domain Eukaryota; kingdom Viridiplantae; phylum Streptophyta; class Magnoliopsida; order Ericales; family Theaceae; genus Camellia; species Camellia granthamiana. The sequence continues at coordinate 102,213,864 of CM069904.1, read as the reverse complement.
GTGACTGTTCACATTACAGTCACATTAGTGTTGATTACTGGGAAAACTTGCAGCAGTAGACATGTGAATGTTCACATTAATATCAAAACCCCCAAACTTCACTCAAAAACACAGCAGCAGACACTGATGTGAACATTCACATCAGCCTACAATGATGTGAATGTTCACATTACAGTCACATTAGTGTTGATTACTGGGAAAACTTGCAGCAGTAGACATGTGAATGTTCACATTAATATCAAAACCCCCAAACTTCACTCAAAAACACAGCAGCAGACACTGATGTGAACATTCACTTCAACCTACAATGATGTGAATGTTCACATTACATTCACATTAGTGTTGATTACTGGGTAAACTTACAGCAGTAGACATGTGAATGTTCACATTAATGTCAAAACCCCCAAACTTCACTCAAAAACACAGCAGCAGACACTGATGTGAACATTCACATCAGCCTACAATGATGTGAATGTTCACATTACATTCACATTAGTGTTGATCACTGGGAAAACTTGCAGCAGTAGACATGTGAATGTTAACATTAATATCAAAACCCCCAAACTTCACTCAAAAACACAGCAGCAGACACTGATGTGAACATTCACATCAGCCTACAATGATGTGAATGTTCACATTACAGTCACATTAGTGTTGATCACTGGGTAAACTTGCAACTGGGTAAACTTGCAGCAGTAGACACTGATGTGAACATTCACGTCATGTGAATGTTGACATTAATGTCAGAACCCACAAACATCACTCAAACTTACGGCAGTGGACACTGATGTGAACATTCACATCAGTCTACAATGATGTGAATGTTCACATTACTGTCAACGCTTGTTGTTGAATGTTGTTTGGTGCTTCTGGTTCCATATTTTGTGTTTCAGCCAATTAAATGTGCTTATTTGAACACACAGGTCTTTCCCACAAAGTTGATGGCAAGCGAAAGCGAGGGGAATCCCGTGCCAAAACCAAGACTGATCAACTAGCTGTTCCTGAAGAAGTGAACACGAAAAAAGTTAACTACCGGTCAAACTTAACAGGATTGGTCAAACTCTTAAAGGATACAAAATTCACACGCGGCCAACTGAAGTGCCTCAGGAAAACACCGTTCTGGCCACTATTTGACTGCTTGATCAGTAACGAAATCGACCTCAACCACTGCATGAAATATGATGATGTCATTGTACGTATAGTACAGACATTCAAGCAATCTAGTGGGAGGTTTTACATTGGGGATAAGAACATCCAGATTTTTAGAAGCGACGTGTCACTGATTTTCGGGGTGGACTGCGGCACCAAGTCGATGGACCTCTCTTACGGTGCAAAACCAACAACCGGCATCATACACCGAATGTGCAAGGATGTTAGTCGGTTAACTGCTGCCAAAATACGAGAAATTCTGAGCGAAGCATTGAAGGGCACAAAAAAACATGACAATGAGGAGGTCGCAAGATTAGTTTGCATGTACGCATGCGTCAAGCTATTCTTCTCTACATCCGGAGAAACAATTGGATGGGCTTTCTACTCATACATGGACCCATTAGAGAAGATGATTGAGTATGATTGGACTGAGAGCATCCGGGCAATCTTGATGGCTTCATTGGGCCAAAACTGTGGAAAACCAGGCCGAGTCACCAGATGCGTGATGTTGTTAATGGTAAGTCTCATAAAACTTATTCTATGTTTAATATGAACATTTACGGGCTCTGGACAATCTGATGTGGATGTTAACATTTCTCAACACTGGTGTGGAATGTGACAACACTGATGGAAACATTCACATTACTGTTTCAGACATGTACAAACACACATTAGCAGATGCTGGTGTAAACATTCACATTAACAGATGTGAACATTTCACAGCAGTAGTACCACTCACATTAACAGATGTGAACATTCACATCATTAGTAACACTTACCTTTACGGAATGTGAACATTCACATCAGTAACATGGCTACCCATTAGCAGATGTGAACATTCACATCAACAGATGTGAACATTCACATCAGCCTTAATTGATGTAAAAATTCACAATACTGCCCCAATGGTGTAAACATTCACATCAATGTTAATTGATGTGAACATTCACATTAATCATATCTGTTATTTGTTTCAGTACTGGCTGTGTGAGCATACAACAATCTTATAACCCCATAACCCCAATGCCATTCCACGATGCGTAAAATGGGACCTCACAGCCTTACATAGCAACATCAAGTCCATATCTTTGGCTAAGCTGGGTTTAAATGAGGTAGAAGTACAACCAAATATATTGTGCCTATTCACATAGTGAGATGAGGAACTATCTAACTAACATACTGTCTCCAAATGCAGGTATATGGCGGCGAGCTAATGGCATCACCAATTGAAGCGAAGATGTACCGTCATACAAAATTGAATGTGGAGCCCAAATCTGAGATTTTGTCAAGTGCAGCAGCAAAGAAAAATGAAAGCAATGAGGACCCAAGCGAAGACAGTCAACGCAGTGATGACAGGGATGCATTTTCTGTCGATGCGACGGACCTGAATGATGTTGGACATTATACCACCCCCAGCTGTAGCATCCCCAATGCTGAGAAAGGAATCATCATAGCACAACCAACTGAACCCGACATTGTAGAAGTACTCATAACAGAAAACCGAAAAGCTTGGGGTCTTGTACGGCAATGGGAAGCGAAATACAAACAATTGGAAGAATCTTGGGAATTGAGGGCAAGGGTGATTGCTGCCCTTGAAGCCAAACTATTTGACCAATCAAGCCCATCCAATGTGGACATGGACATGAAGACTTGCATGGAGTTGAAAGATGCAGAAATTCAGCGGCTGACAAAGTTGGTCATCAACTTGGAATGTGAAAAAACAATACTTCAAGACCTTTTTGACGATCAGTCCGTCCACATCATCACTCAAGTTGAAGCACAAAAGGCTCATGACAGCCTGAACAAGCATCCCACCGCAGCATTGGAACACATTGTCAGCCCCCCATCGAGGGTAAAGCGCATAAAGCAAAAGGTAAGGAAAGAACACAGGTTGGACGAGTTTGAATACCGCAACCTGCCTGGTCAGAAGAAAGGGAAAGAGGGAGCCGAAGAGCAATCACATGCAGTCCAAATTGCACAGGATTTGGACAAACAACCACCCAAAAAGCAGCCAACAAAGTCGAAGAAGTTAACCTTGAACAACAAACTGAAGGTCTGGGCTAACATAAACAAACTCAACAAGCAAAAAGTCCAAAGTTTGCACAAGAATAGCGGTGACGAGTAAGTGTTCTTACATGTTTCGTCCTGGTTTTTTTTTTTTTTTTTTTGTTGGGATCATGTTCACTTCACATACATATTTAAGAAAATAGATCGTTTCATAAATGTGCAATGTTAACATTAACGTTTTCTGTAATCACAATGCACAGGTTGCTAGTGTGGCGAGGGGACTCAAAGACTAAAGATGTGTATTTTGATGACATCATACACATCATCAAGGAAGATTCAATAACGAACAACGTATGGGAACTGTAAATGTGTACAAAACACACACACACACAGAGTAAAGACACTGCAAAAATAACGTACTGCCACCCCTCTGGTTCTGCAGGTGATAGATGCTTATGGTGAAATTCTACTTGAACTACAAGGCCTAGTCAACCCAAGTTTGGAGGATTCATCATTCATCTTTACAAGCACATGTTTGGTAAACACTACACTTTAATGTTGATTATGTTTCAATACATGTGAATGCTCATCGGTAACATCACTCACCATTAGCATATGGAAACATTCACATCAGTAATAGCACTGACATTAACAGATGTGAACATTCACATCAGTAGTATCGCTCGCCATTAGGAAATGTGAACATTCACATCAGTTGTGTCACTCACCATTACGCAATGTGCACATTCACATAAGTAATATCACTGACAATTAGGCAATGTGAACATTCACATCAGTAGTGTCACACCCCATTATGAAATGTGAACATTCACATCAGTAGTATCACTTGCCATTACTGATGTGAACATTCACATCAGTAACATCAAACATTGATATTAAAACTGATATGCATAATTGTATGCCCTTTGTGTGCAGAAAATTGTGCAAGAGTACCCCCCTCACAAGAGGAATAAACTGATTGATGTACACATCAAGGAGTATCAAGGCCAGAGATTCTTAATATTCCCAATACACGACAACTTCCACTGGACAATTGTTGTGTACGACGTGAAAGAGAATGTATGGAGGCATTATAACTCATTGCGCCCAAGAGAAGGCATACATGACCCACATATTGAGAAAGCACAAATACTGGTAAGTGGCTGCCAGAAATAATACTTGTCGTGACGTGTAATATTTGAAATTGGGAAATTGGATGTATGCCTATGTTGGTTGGTGCCTAATATGAAATTTAATTGTTGGCAGAGGGACTACATCACAGCTTTGGTGCACAACATTGGACCATCATCACCATTATGGACCAACTTAACAAGCCAAAATACTTCGAAAACAATCATATCAGTGGAAATCTGTCCTCAGCAAGCACCAAATTCGTAAGCCTAAAATCGATTTCTACACATGTTCCACAACCATTGCCCACCTAAATTTCAAAATCTAACAACAAGTTCGCATTTTCAGGGTGGATTGCGGGCCTACAGTTTGTTACATCATGAGGGCGCATGTATACCGTGAAGACATTGTTGCCAGCCTAGCTCGCTATGAATGGTGCCAACTAAGAGACTCATTAGTACACCTTTTCCTGAACCACAGAAAGACGATGCAATGTGAAAACCTATAGGTGGGGGTTGTCCACCTATCACTGTTACCCAAATCTGTTATCCACATTTAAGACAATTTAGTGTCAATAGATTTTCCATATTGGACCAGACTAGCTTAATTGTAAATCAAGTCTATATCACTGCTTGTACAGATATTTTTCATTCAATATATGTATATGCATTTTCAGGCCTATTTTGCGTTGGTCATGCACATTGAGATTGTATTTTTTTTTTTTCCTCGGAATGCACATGACATGATGTGAATGTTCACATCACAGAATCATCGTGCACTTTCTTCTATTTTAAACCATACTGAGGAATGTGAATATTGCTTAAAGTGTTCAAGTAACACAATATGACAGGTGTGCGTAGGATATTTCTTAACACAAGTCAATATTCAC